>CALYDF020004523.1:0-17164 GCA_944474145.2 Dicrocoelium dendriticum
CTGCGTTGCGCAGCCATCCCTACAGACCAAATGCAACGAAGATGTGCCACGTAAGTCTCCACATTAATCTGAGTTAGTGAGTTCGAATTACAAGTAGCAAACCTCGTAAAAGCTTCAATAATGAACGCTATTATTTAACTAACTCGCCTTCTCTTGGAAGTTGGACAAACTTGGCGATTCTGGTGACCTTATAGGTCTACTTGGTAGAGGCACTCGCGACCGTTTGTGTTACAGCACAGTGCGCCCGACGTCAATGTGCTATCCAGTAATTATGACAGTCGCTTCCTCAACCGATGTTCCTTTATCACAGGCAATATTTATACCACTTGTACCTGAACAACCGCCCACTTTATACGTTATCTCCATGGGCCCCGATCCGATGCCAAAATTCCCAGTATCTGAAACCAACATTACTTCGTGTTAAACTCATATTGATCAAGTCCTGTTAACGTAACAAAGGTTTATACACATACTGCTTCCTTGCATGTAGTTGAACATAAAGCCGCTCTTTCAGGAACCGGGTCGAATGCATGAGAAGAATAGGCCCCAGCCACCTCAGATGCCTCAGAAGAAATGTGCAGTCAACTTAATACAAGTGCGCAGTCAAAAATAATGATTATGTCCATTGAGAATTTGTCCTGAGAAGTTAATTATTCGCATTCCATGCAGCGGCAACTTATGATTTCGGTAGATGATAATGACATTGGCAGCATGAATAGTGATCTTCTTGGCGTCTTGTTGTACCATTGCAGTAATGCTGCTCTTAATTGGCAGCGATTTTCTTACAAAACTGGAGGATTTAATAGCCAACATAACACTTGCATCCCACTAACAAATAGGTTCGAAATGTAGGTAGCCGTGAATTACCTAATGTAACATAGAAGGCAGTTTTGGTTTTGTGAATCTTGCCTTACGAACCTCGAGTATGTCAATACCCTATACTAGAGCTATAGTTTCAATATCTTCAAAACAACTGCATTCCATTTAACGAACAGAAATGTCAATGCCATTTAGGCTGACGTGTTTGTTTTCACTTCGCAACACAAAAATTTGTTATTGTAGGAGAGTCATGATGGTGCTTATGGAGGTTCTATTGATTTTATTCAAAATCATTCAACGGACGGGTGCTTGGTGATAAGTAAGTAAATAAGCAAATAATTTCCACTAACTAAGTATCTACTTTCAAGTTGCCTGGTTTCTGAGTTTGCTAACGTGGAATGGCTACTGAATTCTTAGAGCTGATGCGGCAAATCTAACTGTACCTGTTTAGTAGCCAGTCGGCCGGAATCATAGAAGGGACCCTCGCCGACTGTACATGATCTACTTTCGCAAATTTGGTTAACTTCTTAACCGAGATCGTTCATTGTGTGTCACTTGGGGCTTGAGCATGCGCGAGATTTATTTGAGTTGCTCACAATATGTCTCAGGGAACCTTTAACCACAACTCCTAATATCAAGCGCCTTGACTTCCATGCAGTTGCATCCAGCGATATATTATAGCAAAATACACAATTTCAGTAGCTGATTATGTCATACGGTGCGGGTGCATTTAATTTATTTCTCTTTGAGATGTCTCATAAATTATTATTCAGTTAAAAGTTAAGTACACGTCAACTACCTAGCAGGTGGATGAGAATTTGCTGCAATTATATTTCGCCTTACATAGATAATATCTTACTGCGTATTCTAGCTACACGGAATCCATATAAACAACATGTTCAATGTATGCCCAATTTCAAGATGCAATGTAGTGCCTCAGCTATAGCCACTCAAGGTCATCATAGGTTTATTCCAGAAGTCCAGCGATGTGAATAAACCTATCCCGGTTCTCCATAAAGTCGATGGGATCACGGCGCACATTGTTTATGACAAATTTTTTCTACTGGATAACCACTACTTTAGAATTTTCGCTATAGTCTTTTTGCCATCATTATATGTATTTAAGAGAGTTCCAGTAACCTCCTTCCTGAGAGATATGTCCGCGTCTCAGGCCCAGATGCCTACACTGCTAGTTGTGCCAAATCGGACTAAAGTTGTTAAGATGGATAATGTTGTTCCCCTAATTTTTTATATGCACTAGCAGATAGCTGTTTTGTGTCCGAAGGTGTTCGCTTCTAAAGTCCACTGCTAGCTACACTTTACCTGCTTAGCAGAAGTAGGCTATGGTACATTTAGTTTTCAAAGTTAACTTTCTCTGATATACAAACCCATTTGTTTGACCAAGGTGTTTGTTAGGCTACCAGAGAAGGTAGTGCCAGAATCCAAAGCAAAATATTTCACAGCTTTTGGTCTTCATAGCATGCTGAATCACAGTTTTCGTAATAACTATTCCTAACTTGCTAGTTTTCTAGCCTCTGTGAATGTTTTGAGAATCTGTCGATGTATGTTAACCAGCGCAGGTGCCGTACATCGACTTTGAGAAACCCTATGACAACATCTCAATTGTCGTCTTTAATATTAGTTGCATTCTTGCGGCCTCTCATAACGCCAAATCAGATGGCTTTTTACAATTTTGATAATAGATAGATCTAAGTTTGCGTTGGCTTAATTCTTTCCTTCCAACAGGCTGTTAAGATCCGTGTCACAAAGTTCGCATTCCTCCGTCAGTGCTGTTCACTGCGCATATCGGTGGATTACCGGTAGCTTTAGGAATGTCTGCTCTCAAACCTATGGATATCCTGGACTTCTGGTGCTGAATGAGTCGAAGCTGTCTTTTGACGAGAACAAAATCACTGCACTCGTGCAGTAAAGCGCATAATTTAAAATGAACAGATGACTCACCACGTGCTTAATGAAAACGGAATACCTCATAGACCAAAACAGGTTTATTAGGTTTCTCATTTCCATTGGAATTAAGGAACAATTCGTCAAGAATCCTCGAGTAAAATCGTTTCCACTGATAGCAAGAACAATAGCGTATCAACATAGTAGAGCATCATTAAAGTTCCTTCTAAGAAACAAGTCAAAGTATACGGTGCGTATTTCACCGTAAATCACATTACCGAATAATCGTTTAATATGCATTAGCAAGTAATACAATATTTGTAAGCTACTTAATAGGCCAAGTGATCTACCTCATGGAATTGAGCATGCATAGCTAATGTTCTGTATGAGATTTTGAGTTGCCAAAACATGAACCATTGCCTTAAATGGTGCAGTGGCTATTGGAACTTACATCTTAATGCTCAACGAATGTTACTTCGAATAAAGTATATTTTGATGCTTTCAGCTTAGCATTTAATCAACTAGCTCTGTTCGGGTATACGGGGGTGTTATTAGGTAACCATTTGTTGCCTTTGCATATTTGAACTACCCTCAAACAC
Source organism: Dicrocoelium dendriticum (assembly GCA_944474145.2). Lineage (NCBI taxonomy): Eukaryota > Metazoa > Platyhelminthes > Trematoda > Plagiorchiida > Dicrocoeliidae > Dicrocoelium > Dicrocoelium dendriticum. The sequence continues at coordinate 3,324 of CALYDF020004523.1, forward strand.
CAGTAGTCCTAGCCGGTGCTTTCAATAAGATGCGGATCCTACTGACATAGCGTAAATATAAAATTCTGGAGAATCCAAGCAACCCAATATTTAAGACATTTAGTTGGTAGCGACGAACAATAACTCGAATATTTGCAAATGGCTACACTCTCATTACCGTAAATATTTTAAAATACCACTCGAAACCGGTCCGCAACGGTATTTTTAAACCAAAGTATTAGTTTGTGAATTATTTAACAGTGAAACCCCCTAAATCTTTGGTAATAGAAGCAGAGCTACCTACGTGTTGCAGCGTATCACAGAGTTGTTATAAAAAAATAAAAATGTGTTACCTGAAAATTGCAGCTATTTAAGAGGCTGCAGACAAAAGATAACGAGCAAATTAAACTAGGGTGTATTTTGACAAATAAGTACTTAAAATGTACTAAATTATGGGAAAATTTGTAATTATTGCTGCTAATATAACTCAAATGGAATTTCACAAGAAAACCATTGTACTTGACATGTAGCAAATGATTACAACGCGTTCAAATGGATTTAATTGGTAACTACATATTAACAGTTAATGTGAAACTGCTCTATTTCAGTAGACAAGTCATTATATATGGGACAACCCTAAATGCTCGTTATCTGATGGGGGTTGGGTTTTACCTGCTTGCTGCACTACAGTCCAAAAGCGGTTACCTCTTATTTTGATGCCGAATCCCGGGACATTTGAGATGACAGGCAAATATGTTCATCTTACATTGCCGAATCGTACTTCGCAACTTATTTCAAAAAGTTAGTGTAGGTTTGCTAGGAATATTTAAAAGGATTCTTTTTCTGAGTAGATTACGAAAAAACCTAAATGTCAACGAGGAATTGTATTGAAATAATTAGGTTAGGACAATAAAGCACTAATTGCAACATCCTAATTTATCAGAAATCGAATTATGTAATGACTTTTATTATGGATCAGGTTTATAACTGAATAGCCTGACGTAGAAAGTAAAGTGCTCATTCTTGGGATTCAAAAAGACTGTGGTCCAAAGAACTCCGGTTCCATGCATTGTACTTTAAATCTTGGAGTTTCCGTTAGGTGAGCGATCATCTCTATGAAAATATTCTTTGTCTGAGTGATATGCTCAGATAACCACTTCTAAACATGTGGGCACATTATAAGACACTCTTACATCCCTAGGCGAATATATATTCCTACGTGGCAAAGCAATTCAAAGCCACATTTGAGATAAGGCAGGTGTATAACTCCTATGCAATGTTCGGCCTTCCTCATTATAATTGTACGAAGTATTGGATGTTTACAAGTTAAGAAAATTAAATGAACATACATAAACTGTAAACGTGCAGGTCTTGGTCGAGATACAAGTAGGAGAATAATATATATTACGGTTATGTGTGCTACATACGACATACACAGGAATACATTGACCTAGCATGCACAATCACATTCTAAGTGCTTTTAAACATCCGTCCCAGTGAAATAACTGCATGCAGTTTGTTTACAATTTCATCGAGCTGATGACATCGACATCATTCGAAGCAATTTCGAAAGTGTTTAGCAAATTTAGATGAAAACTGACACACACGTACACAGATAACTAAATTAATGACAACCGGAACAATTATGTGGCACAACGTAATCCTTGTACCACCGTTGTCTGTGAAGATTAATACGACGAAAGTGCCCAGCGGAAAAGTTGCATGTCGATAAAACACAATTGTGCAAACATGGGAACTGTTTTTAAAAGCTATGGCTGAACATACCTCTAAGTATCTCAGCTAGAGTCGATCTAAAATTGCGAAATAAAATCCCGCCACAATTGTAAATTTATATCAGCAGGTTCCACAAACTGCTCGCGAACATCCGGTCGCCGAGATGTACCTCTGTTGCGTTTGCGACAAAAACCGTTTTGAGAACCTGCTATCGTTTAACCCCATTGTCCCCTAAGTGTTGATTAATATCAACTGAAGGCGCTGCATGTAGGAGCTGTGTGGATAAGCATATTATTTTCTCGATACCATTTAAAGGCCCGCGAAATAACATCAGATCTCTACCATGCAAATGGAAATATTACTTTCCTTATTAGAACGGTGACGGCTGCTCGGATCCTGCTATCCATCACCTAGTGATTCTCATTCATATGCCCACAAAGTTGATGGAATGGATCATTGCTGAGGCACCAATGGATTATATAGAATTTTAATAACATAACATTAGCTCAAATTGTCTTCCGTCAACCTCGGTCAGCTACAACCAGTCTAAAGAGTGTGTGTGATTTAGTAAGAAGGAAAACTCGGACATGGGGATCTTAATAAACCGCATCCTACTAAATAAGCTGTGATCTCGTGCAAGTAAGGAAGCTGCTGTCGGATGTGACAGAAACTTTCGTAATCACTGTTGGAACAGGTTTGAACGCAAGGCTTGCTTTCGGATTAAGGTGTGGTAGAATACAGTGTTCCACAAGAATCAGTGCAGCGCTTTTGCATTGCATACATTGACGATCGTACGCATGTCATCGAGTAATACTACTTAGATTTTGACGAATGCATCACGATTTGGCAAGCGATGGATACGTTGGAAAAGCTTTATTATGGTGGACATAAGGACACAGATATGCAGCAAACTGATACTCGCCAAGTTATTAGTATTCTATTGTTTAGGTCTCAGTGATACCAGCTTCAGAGATTAAGGGGATAATTATACTGGTGTTGATTGGGATACAGAATATGTGATTATATTGCGACGCGCGATCTTCATGTAGACCGCGATGCACAAGGAATTGAATCTTGGTCAATGTGACCAATTTCCGTCACTGTTAGCCGCGGTCCAAGTGATAGCCGTAGCCAAGCTTCCTTTCAAGTTGCATCGCGGTATACATGTGAGTGCACTTCGCTATCAAATCACACATGTACTCCAAAATGTTCCAACAATAAGTCACTTTCTGTTAAACAAAGCGTTGCTTCTCGTTACTCCATTGCCATAGGGGTAGAAGTTTTGTCTACTATTATATTGGTTGCGGGTTCAAGCTCTGCTATCTCAAATTGATGAGAGCAACTGCAATCTAAATTGTCGTGGTGTGCGATGTTTGCAGGCCTGCAATAACCAATAATCGTTTATCCCGGTTTTGCATAAACACTACCAGAATTATGGTTTCCTGCGTGAAAATATGCATCACTTTCTTGCTTCAGTCACTCGTCGTTGGTGTTTCTCGTGCGCGAAAATCATGATGCATCCACACTCCAATTTTTACCGCTTCCAGTTTATTTTTTGGCTGAGGTAGAACCGATAAATGTCGACGGATCACCTCAGCAAAGTTAAACAGAGGTTCGTGTATTGTTCTCTAGAGATAATTAATTTTTATATTTGTAAGCTTAACCCAGCGGTCAGGACGTTCGTTACTGTTTGGCATCTCACTGCTTATGGGATTGTACACGTCACAGTCTATGAGAATGAAAAATTGTAAACATACACATTTACCTGCAGATGTGCATATGTTTGAACGGTAAGAGTTGAAAACTGTCCACGGAATTTCCATGATGATAGACCAGGTTGCTTGAAAAGAATTCGGCAGATTTTAATTACTCTCTGAGCTCAATGATTATGGTAAATTAACATAATTGCCACAGCTGCGTTAAACACTGACAGAACTCCTAAGTATTTGATTAGGGACACAAAGGACGGTAGCACTGCTTAAGCGCTCCACTAATGGGTCTTCATGTACAAATAATCTACGTCATTTGACGCTGAAAATCGCAGCGATATAAGGGACTTGACATCAGGACAACGCAGAGCTGAGCAAGCTTTCTTTTGTACGTTGAAATGACGGCAAAACATCTAACTTTTACAAAACAGTTTTAGGAACGAGCTCTACTCACTTTGGGAAACCAGTTTTCACTACGTTTATCATATAAATGACAAATGTCGTGTTCCAAACTAGACATATTGTTGCACCTATAACAAAAATTAGGAAATTTTGGCACATTTCTTCACAATGTCAGTACGCTAGGTAATGTTAATTCAAGTAAGTATTCTAGCGGATGTTTGTTATTACAACAGTTACTTTTGGTTATGTATTCAAGGCGAGTAAAGTTGAGTGAATCTAATATTCAAGCGTATTTATCGAATAGTTTAGCCACAAAAGCAAGGAAATTGCAACCCCGGAAATAAAGATTTGGAACAAAACCATAACTACAGTCTATTAGTTAGGCGTATTTCGTCCTTGTAGTTAAAATATCCAGACACTGATGCCGCGTATTTCTTGGTCCCTAGCCTAGACGGTTTAATACAATCGTCCGACTATTTCCTCCTAGCTTCCTTCTTGTATTATACTGGTTTTATGCGATATAAAATGATCAACAAGAGACATTAGCTGTTTCGTGAATCTTTTCTTCCTGCTACATTCTTCGGTGCCTGGTACAGAATGCATTATCGCCATTCTCCAGCCGGTGTTCGTAATCAAGACATTACTTGAGCATTTAATTCAGAAGTGCCATAGAGGTATTAATGTGCTCTGGGCCTTTACAACACCTTCCATCCCACAGTTTTTACATCGCCACCAAAGTTGGTTGTCCAACCTGATGGTTCAAATTAGCCGCATTTTCAAAGCTTTGTGAACCGTTTGGAAGCAAGTACACATATGGTATCAATAGCGTGTATCGCTTGACTGGAATGAACGCACGTGGGCCCGGTGAAATATGGACAGACTAAGTTAGGTTGAACTTATTCCCGATTTTGATTGCATAGTTTCGTAGATATGCTTTCTCTGGCACTCGATTTATCCAAGCTCATCTGGATTGGCAAGGTCTCATTCAATATAACGAATGAGGATCTAAGTAACAGGCAGTTAGAGGACGGTAAGTGCTATAGGCTCTTTTGAATATTATATTTGGTTGGTTGGTTTCATAAGAACGAACAGCACTCTGTATTTCGGTATACGTTGAGAGCGCAATTAAATTTAGTAGTAAAATTAGGTATGGCGTTTGTGTATCCTTCGTTGAGCGTAATCATGCTTGACGCATTTCCATGTTTTGCCATTTTCATTTCGGCTTTATTACGGTAACTTCTGCCATAAGCAATTTTGCTCCTAATAAAAACTTTTGCAACGAAGGCGAGTAGGGTAGTTTTGGTTCAAACCACGGAAATATTTGATAACCAGCGTGCGCACCACGCTGCATATTGTGATTGCGAAAATCCGGAGGTTGAGCAAATCGAAGGATATTATCGTCGCGCTTAGCATCAAATCTCAGCCAACATTGTAACATTGCTTCAACAGGTATTTTATAAGTTTCTTTATTCTTCTCGAATAAATGATAGTTAAAACTTAGCCCACCGATGTGAGATTCAAGCTATCCCAAATGTCATTTCTGAAGGAGTTTTAGCTGCCACCAGCATAAGTGCATAGAGTAAAAAAACAAGAGTCATTAAACGTTTTGCGTCACGTCTGATGGGTAGTCAACTTTGTTCTATATAGATCGGCTGCGATAATTCCATAGTCATATCTGACGTCGGACAACATGACTGTAGATGTGGTTGTGTGAAAATAACAATGTCTAATAAAGAAAGATTGAAAGGAGAAGCAGTGTCACGCTTCGAGTTTAAATGTGAAATAAATGCTACTTTGAAACTTGATTCGCAATCCATAGGGCGTTCCACTTGCATTGTCAGTGCAAGCCGAAAGTGCATGACCAGTAGTTTTCTGGATAATATATGAAGACGATTAATTCCTCTCTGTGAAAGAGCTGCACATGCTTGCGAAGGGTGTTAGTGGGCAATTTGTAGTTGGCCACTGCGCAAACGTATATATTTTAGGTCCTGGGAATTTAATCTTCATGTTATGCTTATATTAGTTAACCCAATGGATAGTTTTAAAACGAATTCGGACAGGAGTATTGTTAAATATGCCTATCTAAATAATCATGAGGACAAACACTTTGTCTTTGGCTTATTATTGAATGTCGTGTATAATTTACTAAGGTGTCGGTAGGTGTGTCTATTTCTACTGCTCGATCCAGGTTGTATTTCACAGCGTTGCTTCCTACGCTAGAATGGTCTAGCTAACTCCATTCCGATCAAAACAATTCATTGATTGTGGATGGTCTCCTACACTATGTGGCAGTCACAGGACTTCTAGTTCTATAACGAAAGGTAAGAATTGACAACGCAAACAGCGAATCCCATTGTCGAATTTCGAGAGGTGCGAAGGGTGCACCATCTTTATACTTCCTGAGAAGGGGACTGTAAATCTGGTTTGCTTAACTGACCAACTGAGGCAGGTACTCCAAAACCCAAAATTCTACTTCTAACCGCTGTGTCAAACTCTGCTCGCGGAGCTCATTAGCCTAGTGATCATGGCGATATCCAACAAGCAATATGCGCCGCGTTCCACTCCCAGCTCGGCTATCTCTACCGGATGAGTCTAAACGAAGACGTTATCGTCGGTCCTGGAGTGCAGCGATGGGAGAGAGGCACAGTGAAATAATCCACTGAGGAACTATTTGTTATGAGTGATTATAAAGCTTGGAAGAACAGCTTGGAAGGAAATGTAAATGGACCATCTAAACTAGGCTGTTGCCACAAAATGATGTCAGTGGAAATGTTTCCTCTTTTACGGTATGAAGCACGGAATATACAAATATACAATGATTGCAATGCATCATCAGCTAGACAGGTTCTCCCTTGCACGAACGATTATAGTTACTTCCATAAGCAATCACAGTCCTACTGACTCCTTACAGTGATTAAAAGCAAATGAAGATAATTGCTAATTAGTGTATGCGATTCACGAGCCTCAAGGAAAATAGTATCGTGAGCTACTGCATCTATCAATGTATTTCGACATAGATAATGGTCAGTACATTTACGCATAGTAAATATAAACATGCTTTGTAGGTATTGTTTATACACCTAGCGAATATACCTTATTTGATCCTAGCATATGATATATGTTTCTTTGACGATAAGATTAGAATATCTCATCCAGCTCCTTATTGGTTTGAGCCGATTGTGTTGGATATATTAAAATTCCGATCAGTCCTAGTTAAGCATTGGTATTGGTCTTATAAGGAAGTTACATGTATCCGACAAATCTGTGGTAACATCAAGAAGAATGAACGAGTGTCAATCATAGTGGAACGAGATAAGAACTGCTACACACGAAGTGGGAATCAGTGACTTCCTGTCAAAATTGTATTATGCATTATGTCCAAAGAATACAGGAATCGCTTGTTGGGACCATAACTTTGTATTTTGGTTTAAAATGCAATCTCTTCCGTAATCTACTTGCTAACTGCGCATGCTTCTTTTTGATTACAGAATAGCAATAGGGGAAGTTGAAGGGTAAAGGTAGTAAACCATTGCATCTAGACTCACTCAGACAGTCGTGACACATGCGATGTTCCCCGAATAGAGAACTGGCTATTTCTAGCATGGTGTAAATTGCACTCTGAGCCGTCGTCATAATAAAGTAAGAACAACACTCGCTTAGAACAAGTAGTTTACTGCCAACATAAGGTTTTCCAGGTCTGCCAAATGAACAACACGTCCATAATTCTTACCGATATGCCGAAGCATTTGTTGGCAGTGCTGCTGTGTCACTAAGGCCCGTGCTTCAGACACGGAACGCTCCAAAAATCAAATCCGCCACTCGCTTTCATAATGGTTCAAGATCCCTCAGGAGCGTCTCGGAGTAACGTCCTCCATTGCCTTTTCACATGAGCCTTTATTATGCTCCAGATGCCCTAGATGAAACGGTGAGTTGGAGAGTATTGCGTAAAGCCTTGACGACTTCCAGAGCGGTACGGTTCCTCCAGGAAAACGTGCTCCAGGTGCGTGTGACAGGGCGCGTTGTCATAACTCCAATGACACCTTTCCACAGACCCTGCTCCGTTGGTATCAAGCACTTGTAGAAGCAACTGAAAGCAACTTTGCTTGGTATAACTTCCTCCTAGGACCGAACACGATATCAAGCCGTCGTTTGTCATGGCGCCGACAAGATGAACATTTGGTCCTCAGTAGTTTACCACCGTACACTGCGCTGGACCACCACTTAATAATCGGCCAAGAGTGCAAGAGCAAAGTAAGTTGAAGCTAGTGTAATCTATCCACACCGGTTGCTAAATTCCACTTCGCTTTTTGTTCTGCAGCGCGTTCATGGACTCCGGAATGGTGTGCAATTTCTTCATTGTTAGCGGTCTACCATCAAAGTATCGTGAGATGAGGTTGGTACCTACTGAAATTTCGAACTCTGCCTTAAAGCGAATACGAAGCAGTTCAAGGGTAACAATGGCCTTCGCAGAAACCCACTCCACCAGAGATTCGAGGTGGCTTTCTCCAATTGCTCTGCGAAGGACTTCCCCGTGATTACACACGGTTCCCTCGATGCGTACGCTCGTATCCAGTTGCGGCAAGTTTTCTCGTTCGACTTCAGTATGCAAACGACCTGCTACCAATAGTCGCCTTCCTCCTGCGTTTTCAGAATGACGTTCCTCACCTCTCTCGTGTGCCGAACATACAAGCCAACCATTGCCTTTAGGTGAACTGCACATTCAAAAACATATGGCAAACTTATCTGACTGTGGCTCGTTATACCAACCCAATCGTCAATTCAGTCACTACTCTCGTTCTCGTTTGTATCGCTTCCTAGGACAGAGAAACAAAGGCCCACATGCTGCATCGGCCACCGATAGTGTCCCTGGTAGGAGTTGATGCGCCCACCTTCACCCCTATGACTTAGTGCTTTTGAGGTCCAGTTGACTGAAGGCGCATTGCTATACCCTCAAACCTACACAACTGCACAAGTACGTGGCGCACGCACGGCTCAAACTAAATGAGTAAAGTCTCATGTTCTATGCCCCTCAGCACAAATCCCTGATCGTTCAGATTAATTATGTTGCGCAAGAAGACAACTTGGCCGATAAATGGTATAGATACACACGGTAGCCACGAAGAAGTTTTATATTGTGTCGGAGCCCAAAGGACCGCTTTTCCGACCGCTTACGGTAGTGAGAACACATGACAATCCGCGCAAATCAGAGCATATACAGAGGCTAGGCAAAGAAAGATATTCGTTCATTCAAGGCTGGTCATTTCAGAGGTGAAGGATCGTTAATGTGTCTCACGAACGAACGAAATGCACAGAGTAAGGGAAAAGGATAATAAATTAGCTGCTATGTTAATGCAAGCTAACCACAAATATGAGGCAAAGGTTAAACACGTACGCAGGGAATCATAAAAGAGACCCAAATGAACAGGAGTGAGTGGGCTAACTGACAAAACAACGAGTGTTGTGGAATTTTCTTACCATCGTTATAACAGTTGATATCGAGCTAAATTTGCAAAGTGATTTCGCATCTCTACAGGCAACAAAGCGACTAATGTGGGCTACGGGGGGAAGTTACTTTTCTGCTCACGATGTTGTAATCGTTCGAACCCGACGTTTACCAGTCCCTTCAAATAAAGAAGTACAACCTATCGGAGTCAACTAACACTGTGTACACCAATTCATGTGTGCGTGCAGAAAAAGTTACATAGTAAGAAATACTAGAACTCGGATTTCCCGGATAAAAGAAATGTGTGTTTAGAAAGGTCCAGCCCGATGTCGCTCAAACTTTCTATACCCTCAATCCCGGGGATCGCGGAGGTCGCTGGCTTCCTCGACTGGTAAACACCTATTCGTCTCCGGTCAGCGGTCAGAACTGAGATCAGCGTTCACGGTTGTGTTGCGTCACGCTGTCACGCTCCCTTTGGTTTGCTGAGGCGGCTGCAATAATCCGCATGAAACCAGCTCTGTGCGTTCAAAAAACCATTACGCGTCACTTTAAGACTGCTTTGGAGAGAGGTTTGAACATCCGTCATTCACTCTGAATGTCTAGCATGTCTGATCACACCCAATGTTAGCTATATCCTGGCCTATCGTTTATTGTTCATAATACTGCAGAGAAGAAAAGAAATATGTGCATATAACTGTGTGAATCATCTCTCCGAGCTTTGCTAGGTTATGAGAGAACAAATTGCTTTAAAATTGTGGTGTGATAATGTAATACCTATCGGTGTTTCGATTTCTTCCTACACGGCTGATCGGAGGTTCTACGTAATAGGGACTAATACTAGATGGAACTGTTATCATAAGGAAATTAGACCGGAAAGCAAAATTGTGCTCCACGAAATATTGCTTCAAATACTTTAACATAATTTGAAGGTGGAACTGTACGGTAGTATTTCAGTGGTACGAAATTATTTGGATTTGGTACAGTTAAAAATCATTGTAAGCAGAGACCACTGCTTCACTAACTTATAAACTTATAGTTAGCCAATGTTGGGTCAAGTGCACAGATGAATGAATTAGCCGAAATCGCGCAGTTGTCATGTCCATTGACCAGAATACTTTTTCGATGAATTCGGAATACACTTGACAGATCCAACAACATGTATGCTCATTCCTACAACCGGACTCTATTAGTTATATTATAACACGGTCTACGGACCATTGATACCCGCCGGTTTTCAGAGGGTTTTAGATAATAGTCAGCTTTATGACTGCAGCCTGTAATTTAAATAGAGAAATTGGCTGAAAACAGCAACACTTCTGCAGTCCTATCTAAAATTCAGCACCTATGCCGTTATAGTATCAGTAAATGACAAGAGTTTTGTTAAGTATCGTGTAGTATGCCCATTTTTATTATATACTGCAAGAAGAAACGCAAGCGGTACGCTTAAAGCGAACAATTGTTTTCGATTTATTCAACATTAGGCTTTGTACAGAAATATACGTTGTGAAGCGGAGTTCATAGGGGAAACAAAGAGTAACTATTGATAGAACAAAACATTTTAAGTGCTTAACGTAACGTGTCAGGTGGTCAGGTGACTGAAGGCATGTGATACCAATGAGTGAAGTCCGATTCATCTCTATTACTGGCTGGCCAGGGTAGTTGTAAGGCTTGTACATGTTGCTTCTGAATGCATAGGTTTGATTTTGTCAACCTGATGCATACTGCTTCAGCGGTAGCGAGTAGCCGAGCTCCTGACCGATGGTGTAGCTGTGATGGAACTCGATAGATGATCTCAAAAGACTTGCGCTTATCAATCAGATGATTGGTGCAGATCAGATGGTTGGTTATGGCACTCAACTGAGTTTTCTTTCGTTGGGAGGCGAGTGACGTTGGTAAATGTTCCTTGATTCGCTTTTCCAAATGTCTGGTCGTACGCCCAATGTACCTAGCCCCACAGGAGCAGGTAAACCGGTAGACTACCATTGATTGGCGTTGATCAGGCATCTTGTCTTTGAACCTAGGAACAAAGAGCGAACTTCTTGTAAAAACGATCGTCAGTTGAGCTGCATTAAAGGTCTTCCGGCAAGTCTTTATCAGTCGTCGTGTGTTTTGTTAAGGTTTTCTACAATAGTTAGCCGTAGCAACCGGACAATTTACCTTGTAGAATACAAACTTGGCAAAGTAATTTTATTTGGCAAATTATACATATTAAGTTATCTGTATGTCTTTTTAGGATAAGTTGCCATGACTTAATGGCTAGAAACATTCAGCGCATTTAATTGTTCGATGTCCGGGATCCCATACCCTCCTAACCATGTAGCTTTGTGGTACCAGTTGGTGACAAAAGTGCGCACTTGATAGTGTAGGTCCCTAAATTAGTAGTTGCGGTGAATTCGTATTTTAGCAATAAAGAATTACAAAGTAATATCTACCTACACCGCATCTTATGGAAAAGCTGACTTTGCGTTTACCTGCTTCCCGACTATTCTCGTTGCTGTCCTCTAATGAGTTTGAATTGGCAGATTTTTCTGAATAATTGAATCATAGGGTACATACGCAGACTTATAAGGTAAATGTCCCTGTGACCTTCTTAATTATCATGTCAAATAAACTGAATTACATTTTCCGTGGATTTTATTTGTTAAAACTTGCATGATACGTAAATTCTGTCAACTACGTTCCATAAAGCAGTGTGTGCATCCTAAGCTGAGGATATACTTTGGTTGATTTCATATGTAAGTCTCCAGAATATGTTATCAACACCAATTAGAGGACTACTAATTTGGCAACTTGTTTCGATCCGATAAGTGATCCCATTCACAAAAGTTTCAAACTTATTACGACGAAAATATATTTCGTTTTTCGAAGCTTCCTATATGATAACCTTCGGGATCGCATACTTGGTTAGTAAAGGTGAAGAGCTCGTTCATTCGTTTCTTTGTAAACCATACAACCGTATTATGTGGATGCTTGTGTGCAGATTTCAAATGATTTGCATATTGTTTATACTCATTAGTCCGTTAAAGATGATCTTCTTTCAAACAGTCATAGGCGAAAACAAAACTGAGAACATTGATAGAGAAAACAAAGGTCTACCCATATGCCCTTATGCATAATACATTGCCACTGTCAGCGAATAGATGTAATTTATTACGATTTGTACATATATTATACCACTATGATAAACCTTGCAGGAAAGCATTACTAAGTAAACGAATGTCCCAGCAGTTTTGCATCAGACTTGCCTGTGAATAGAACGGCGCAGTTGTCATTTCCATAAGTTCGCTTTTTGCATCATGCTCGACTATCGGAACGCATCAACCGGAGTAGGATTTAAACTGACTAGAAAGTTATTTGTTCAAATGTGGAGAGATAATGTCGGTGAATCGAATGTACCTTAGATTTCAGCTTGGAATACACCCTGGTAAACTAGCTTGGTATTAACTGTTTAGGTCATCGTCTGTGAATTCGAATTCACACATTTAGGAGTGGGTATTTTAGCGCGACACTAAATGTTGTGTCTAAAACATGGTATCAACTGAAATGGCTCTTAAACCTTTGCTTTTAAGCTGACGCATACTTTTTCAGGAATTTAATAAATAACTTTAACTTTTCGACCCATAGGAAAAGTATGTGTGATTCATAATTTATATCAGGCACATCAGGTTGCGCCGATGTAAGTAAAAATAAGCAGCTAAATGTTAAGTGCGCGTTCTGCTTAAGCCCTAAGAAGTGAAGGCAATTATTTCAAGGAATGACGTATAATTTTGAACGGAATCATTGGCGAAATTGGCTGGAAGAATTTCGGCTTGGACTGAGTCGATATAAACAGTCGCATCTTTTCTTTAATAAAGTATGTTGCAGAGATTCAACTGCAGAACATCAGTTCAACTGTTTTGATTGTGTATTTACAACACTGAAAATTAGAGCACTGCATAATTGTGCTACCAAAAGCAAGAATTTCTGTGTCTTCACAATTCATTTTGGGAGTCCCTGTGCGTTAAAAATCGATAATCTTAAACATGAAGCGAGATAACGAACTTGTAATCTACATTTTTTTGTGTTTGGTGAAGCAAAATTACTAGGCTTTTCATTTCATATAGATGTTACTTAGCCCCTTGAGAAGTATGAAAGTTTTTGAGGCTAGCTGAACCCTGAGACAAATAATGTGTATTGAAGCATAACGAGTAAAGAATATGATTCGTCCCATACCGTTACACTTTTCAAAGCTAATGTCTTCTGGGACACATTATTTTGGTATGCAGGCTGTTATTATAAACACTTGTTGATTATGTATGCTTGTAGGACAAGAGCAAACCACAGCAATTTTTGTATGCAAATAACTAATATTATTTCTAGGCAAATGTATGGGTTTATTTAGTGATTACCCATCCCTTTGCACTACATTTCACAAGCCCGGTAGTCACAGATAAATGAAAATCTTTAGGAGGGTCATTGTTCGATGTATTATTGTGAATTTCACTTGATAAAGTAAACACAAAAACGGATTAATATGCTCACGCTTCACAGTTTTCTCCAATTTCTTAAAATAATTTTAAATAAAATATAACAAT
>CALYDF020004524.1:0-17192 GCA_944474145.2 Dicrocoelium dendriticum
ATGCTGATTCGTCCACTCTTTTTCCTTGTGCTGATTGGTTCCTTTTCGACTTACTCATCTGGTGTAACTTACAAGCTACCATTACAGTTTTTGGCACGTCCCATCCGGTATGTTCTTATTCACTTCTTGCGCGGACTAAGGGTTCAGGTGCAAACCAGCAATACTCGAGTAATACGTATCAGAATGGCGACGGTTGCTACGAGCCCTCTTGCGGGACTGTCATGTCTGTGGCCTGATGATGCAGAAAAACCCTCTCTACAGTCGTGGATACAGTGGAAAACATCTTTCCAACATCAAATGACTCTCTTTCCTGTGTTAAACCCCTCTATCGTGTTATCCGATACCCATTGGATTATGTTATTCCGCCAAGTCCTTGGATCAGAAGGACAACGTCATTTTGGCGCTATGAACTTGATGGCTAAGACCAGTATTGTGCACGTGATCCAGTTGTTTGAGGAATTGTGTGGAATCCAAAAAAGTGTGCTTTACGCTCGTTATCAGTTTTTCAGCTACAGCAACGATGCGGAGAAAGTGTAAATGATTTCATTGCCCGCATTCATCAAGCTACACCGGAATGCCGGTACAATACCATTCCCTCAAGTCGGTCTGAAGGAGTCATGAAAATCCAGTGCCTAATTGGTGGAGTTACAGATGATGGTGCGAGGGAAAAATTATTGTCACAGGAAGAAGAAACCCTTTCCTGGGAAATGGCGTGTAACGTTGTACGTCAAAGGGAAAACCTAAAATCCCAACTATCCACCTTCAACGCTCCTCAGCCTGTGGAATGTGTAAACAAACTGCCACCACGGTTATCCTCTGAAAACAGGGTACGGAAGTTCGTCTGCTACCGAGGCGGGGATCAGCACACTTCTCCTACCCAGTGTCCTTATACTCGCACAAAGTGCAGAAATTGCGGAAAACTTGGCCACCTGGCACGTGTTTGCCGTTCCCCACGGTCACAAGTCTCGATCAAATCATGGAAATCCGACGACGGTGAGTGCCCAGTTTCCCAGCTAAATTTTATGAACCATATAATTTCAAACTGTTCAGTTATGACGAAAGTGTCTCCATATAGGATCACGCTTCATGTTAATAACGAACCTGTTTTATTTGAATTGGATACTGGTTCCGCGGTGACATTGATTAGTAAAAACGCGCTCTCATCGTTATCCGACCTGGAACCGACTGGTACCATTTTTAGAACCTATACAGGAGAAGTGATTGATTTACTTGGGAAGTGTCAGGTACGAGTGCAGCATCAGGGTAGATCGCACAGTCTGGTACTTCATGTCGTGCCTCAGGCTCCAGTCAATTTGCTTGGTCGCGATTGGATGAAAATGTTGCCACAAGTATTAAATACTATCCACTCCGTGGGGGAGGATACCCTTGAATCAGTTCTTAAACGATATGCATAAGTGTTTGACGAGCAGCAATTGGGTAGACTCAATAATTTTAAAGCAAAAATCCATATGTCAGACTCAAGTACACCAAAGTTCTTTAAGGCCAGAACACTGTCCTATTGCTTACGACGAGTGGAAGACGAGCTGCAAAGGCTTCAAAGAGAAGGTATACTTGTACCAGTCCAACAAGCTGAATGGGCGGCCCCGATAGTGCCTGTACTTAAGCCCGACGGTAACGTACGAATCTGTGGTGATTATAAGCTTACAGTAAATCGAGGTGCCATCATAGACAGTTATGCATTACCAAAAATTGAGGACTTGTATGCTAACTTGTCTGGAGGAGTCAAGTTCACTAAATTGGATTTGAGTCACGCCTATTCGCAGGTAGAGGTGGATGAGACTTCCCGACACCTTACGACGATCAGTACACATTTTGGGTCTATTCGAATACACTAGACTGCCTTTCGGGATTAACTCAGCGCCGGCGATCTTCCAAAGGATAATTGACAATATCGTGCGCGACATACCGAACACTTGCGCATATCTCGATGATATCCTTATCACGGGTCGCACAGAAAAGGAGCACTTGTACACGTTAGACCGGGTGTTGCATAAACTCTCTGAACACGGTTTGCGTTTGAAACGCTCCAAATGTGCTTTCCTAGTTGATTCAGTTGACTACCTCGGTTATAGACTGGACAAGCATGGTTTACACGCGTGGAAAGATAAATTACAACCCATTATTTCTGCACCCTCACCTCGTAACGGAGCCCAGTTACGCTCGTTCGTTGGAATGCTTTCACATTATCGTCGGTTCCTACCTAAGCTTGCTTCTGTTCTAGCACCACTTCACAACTTGCTGAAAAAAGATTCTAAGTGGGCATGGGGCGAGGAAGAGCAACAAGCATTTGACAGGGCAAAAGGTCTCCTTGCTTCTTCAACGGTCTTGGTACATTACGACCCCAACAAACCCCTCATCCTACAGTGTGATGCTTCACCTTTTGGAGTCGGGGCAGTGCTGGGACATAAAGTCTACGACGGAACAGTTCGCCCTATTGCTTTCGCGTCCCGCACATTACAACCTGCTGAGAAAAATTACGCACAATTAGACAAGGAAGCACTGGCCGTAGTATTCGGAGTAAAGCGGTTCCATCAGTACTTGTGGGGCAACCAGTTTGAGATACAGACTGACCATAAACCACTGTTATCACTTCTCGGTAAGGAACGAGGCATAGAACAACTTAACGCACCCCGAATGGTACGCTGGGCCCTCCTACTTTCTGCTTACAGTTATCAAATCCGATACATTGCCGGTCCTCACAATAATGTCGCCGATGCGCTCAGTAGATTGCCACAGATTGACCAACAGGAGGAAAGAAGTGACGCGCCCTACGAGTTTGTTCAACTTTTGCAACACCTGAATACTACACCCATATCTGGCGACATGGTTAGGAAGGCTACAGACAGAGATCCCGTTCTATCGACTGTGAAACGTATGCTGCTGCGTGGCTGGGGTTCGCGAGCCCCTGGTGATCTGCATCCGTTTTTCAATTGTAGATTTGAGCTGAGCCTGCATGAAGGATGTATCCTACGTGGATCTCGCATCGTTCTTCCATTGACTCTCGGGTCAGCTGTACTGAAAGAATTACATGATGCACATCCAGGTATTGTCCGCATGAAAGCCCTCGCCAGATCCTACTGCTGGTGGCCAGCGATTGACCGAGACATCGAAGCACTTTGAGTACTTGTAACACACGCCAAAAATATCAGAGATAATCCAACAGGCCCAATTCACCCTTGGCAGTTGCCCGACAGCCCATGGGAACATGTTCATGCCGATTACTTTGGCCCGATCGAATGAAAAATGTTGCTACTTTCAGTAGATGCGTACTCCAAATGGATTGATGTGCATGTTGTTGCGAACGCTACTGCGGAAGCTACAATCAATGGCGTACGCTCTAGTCTATCTACACATGGCATACCGAAAACATTAGTCACTGACAACGGTCCGCAATTTACGAGTGCAGTGTTCAAAGAATACTTGCAGAGCAACAGCGTTCATCACATGACTTCCGCACCGTACCACCCAGCGTCAAACGGTTTAGCTGAAAGAGCGGTCCAAACCATGAAAGCTGGTCTTCTAAAGCAGCGTAATAGTTCGTTACGAACCAAACTTGACCGATGCTTGTTCGCATATCGGATCACACCGTTACAGTCTATCGGAAAGAGCCCTGGGGAGGCAACGTTTGGGCGTCGACTACGTACGAGGCTAGACTTACTTTTTCCATACCCTCGTCAGACCAGGCGTTGCCAGCAACAACGTATGCATGAAAGTGGACGCGCACCAGTTAAGCCCCAGAAGTCGATAGTGGAACGTGATGTTTACACGAAACTACCACATGAGCAGTTATGGCAGCCTGGCACCGTGCTTACGAGCTCAGAAACGGAGGCCGAAATACAACTAGAGAGTGGAGAGAAAGTACGCAGGCGCAATGAGTTCATCCGGCCCCGCATCCCAGTCACACCGTACCCTGGGGAAGAGAAAGTGGTTCCAGAAGATCTGGAGGAGACAAACAAAAACCAAACGGAAGAAATCGATCAGCCGATTGCTATTCGGAAACCTCACCGCTCACCTAAGCCGATAGAACGTTACATTTCACAACTGTGATTCCATCTGTCACGTGAGGGGATGTTACATGTGGGTCTTCTGCTAAACCGATGAGCAACACACAGACACATACAGATCGGTTGACCGATAGCAGATTCGTCCACTCTTTTTCCTTGTGCTGATTGGTTCCTTTTCGACTTACTCATCTGGTGTAACTTACAAGCTACCATTACAGTTTTTGGCACGTCCCATCCGGTATGTTCTTATTCACTTCTTGCGCGGACTAAGGGTCCAGGTGCAAACCAGCAATACTCGAGTAAACTCCGTCGCCAAATTGTTACACTCAACCGAAATCAGAACAGCAGTATTGCAAATGGAAGTTTAGTAGAAGCAATGGCAATAGTACATCGGCAGTCCACATTGGGTACAGATCAGCTGATTAGTTTCACGCAGTTCACATGTTTAGCTGAGTACTCGCTTTTGAACCAATCAATAAGCATCGCTGGTTAGTCGGGAGATGGACACTCACGCACTAGCGCGCACAATGCAGCTCCACAGGCTAGGTAGTGTAGCATGACCTTGACGCGCTCAACGTCTGCATCATATACCTATGCTCAAAGCCTTTTCACTAAGCCCGACGAATTATAAGCTCGTCAAGTTTTAAGCCATGCGATATCAGCGGTGTCACGAATACATGGTTACACGCTAGAATGACGGATGCTTAGGTCTCGCTGCTGGGCATGTCTCTCATCCGCAACGACAGACTTACTAGGGAAAGAGGGGTAATTCTGAATTACCGAAGTGACTTACAGTGACAGGCCGTAGGGAAATCAGCCTCACAGTTCGCCGATTCTTTTGGTGCTGTCTGCAGTTAAAAGGCAGAGCCACTTGCCTTATAGCTTTGGCGCGCTGACTCCTGACTCTATACCCCAACTGGACTGCCCCGCTTACCACTGCTTTAAGCCGTACCATCACATCCTTATCATGGGTTATATCAACGTGCCTTGTTTCAAAACCCAGTTACATGCAGAGATCAATTCAAAGTCGATTTGCAGGACCTCGTTACCACTGTTACACTTTACAATCATGTCACTTTGCCCACTGGGTTCAGAACAGGTAACCAACCATCTGTGCTGGATCTTGTGCTTACTAACGAAGAGCAAATGGTTGTTTTCTTGATTATTGCCTGCTCTTTAGGTCGCAGTGATCATGCAATAATTAGTTTCAACGTCGTCTGTCATGCGGAACATCGCTGTGAGAACTATGAGACGGTGCAAACGGTTACACGCTACGATCGATTAGCTCTTCGCCTCAGCGCCACAACATGGTCGTTCGTTGCCGAAGAATTCCCGGAAGTCGCTTGGCTCGAGTTCGTCCAGAAATCCAGTCGGCTGATTACAGTTGCTTCAGTGATAAGTGTTTGCAACGGGTTTAAATCAGTTTATTTCGTTAGGAGCAGAACTCGAAAATACATGGCGGTGCGCAAATGCAGCATGGCGGGTGAAAAGAGAAGCTTCAACGCCAGAAAATTGGGACAGCCAAGAAGCTCAACGCAAAAAATGCACTCAACTGATCATAGAAGACAAGGACACCTCCCAGCAGAACATGGTAAAAACCTTCAGCGCTAACCACAAACTGCTGTACAAACACGTCAGTGGCCTAGGGAACCTGATGCAGGAATTCCCTCTACTCCGCTCGGCTGATGCCTCACCATGTGTGGCTTCAGAAGCAGTAAACACGCAGCGGATGCAATATGCCTCAACGTTTCAGCGTGTTGCCATCAAATAAACATCCAGCTTAGAAACATTATAGTGTCGCTCATCCCAACACTGGCACCCGAAGACCACGGTTTCGTCCTGGTTGGGACTCATCAGTTCGAGATAGCCTGAGTTGGGCTGGAACTCAGAGCCTAGTGGCTCATGGTTGACACCATAAGCACTATGCCACTGAGATCCACGAGCAACGCTTGGTCCAGCGAAAAAAATGCAAAGTTGAGCTTGGAGAATCCGCTGGTGGTTGGGTTGCTACAAGCAACCTCTATTGAGGCCTCGGTTCACTTGAGGTGGACCTCGGTCATTCCGATCAAAAAGACCGTAAGTAAAATAGAAACATTATAGTGTTGCTCACCCCAACACTGGCACCCGAAGACCACGGTTTCGTCCTGGTTGGGACTCATCAGTTCGAGATAGCCTGAGTTGGGCTGGAACTCAGAGCTTTTTTCCACCGACCCCCAGGACTGAGCCACATCTTCTTCACCGCTGAAGCCATGTTGCATAAGCTGAGGTTTCTGCTCTACTACTGCTTTCCGGGTGTCGATACCATTCCTCCATAGAGAGTGGCAGGAAGGAGCAGCAGTAAGACAACTGACAGTAGCTTTTGCTCAATTCTTCCAGTGATGCTTAGATCAGAACCAGATGCCTCCTATGTGGAAGTCTGAAATAATAAATACGATTGGTAGAGGCGAACACAGAACTATGCCTGCAAACCACCGTCCAGTATCCCTTCTCCCTAGAATGTTTAAGTCATGGAATACATCATTGCCGATACGCTAGCATGTTATCTAGAAAACCTGAACAGCAGGGTCTCCGTTGACATCGATCATGCACAACTAACTTACCAATCGCACGGTGTAGTTGGACCAAGCCAGATGACGAAGAAGTTGATGTAATCTAACTGAATTTCTTGGAGGCACTCGGTCTTTTAGATAATCGGATACTACTCACCAAGTTCTCGTATTACGGGATCGGTGATCTTCTTTTAAGCCGGATCGTACACTTTCTCCTTCAACGACAATTAATGGTCAGGGTTCGGAGATCATTACCTGACCCATACAGGTCGAGTGCGGTGCGCCGCAAGGTGCAGTTCTGGAGTCATGATTATTTTGGTGTTTATCAATGGTCGCGCACAGGAAATCGCTTCTAACTGTTTACCAGCGACATCAACATTCGACGCAGGATTCAGAGGAATGCCCACCAACATTTGCTTCAGAGGGATCTAGACACAGAACATAAGTGACCAATCCGAAATTTCCCTCATCCAAACTTGAGTAAATGCAAAGTACTCTCCAAACGACACTAGATCAGCTACACATACTGGCTCGAAACGCATGCAACTAAATAATTAGTTTATTCTCGACATTGCGAGGCACACCTGTGAAGATATAACAAATGTGTATAATAGGCATAAACGTACAGGAATTGTACAGGTGAATTATTGAAAAAGTATCAATGCTAATTTTCAGGTTTTACATATGGACAACTGTTGAATAGTCCTGGTATCGTAGGAAGAGATGGCGCTGATGCACGGAAAAAGCAAAGTGGCAAATGTGTTGGCAAAAGCCAATATGCGGCAAATGCTTCACTAAGTTGACATTTTCGCACAGTATGAGTGGAACAGCTTGGTACAATTAGTTCTGGAGTAAAAATCAAAATGTGCTAGTTTATGATGTAAACTGAGCATTTCTGAGCATGTTTCACACTTCGTTACATGGCGGAAGGGAATCGAGTTGTGAATGGGGAATAGGCAGGTTTGATGCCTATGGCTGTCTAAGGTAATCAATCGTTTTCCAGAAAAGCTGCGAGATATCCATCTATCCATCCATCCACGTATGTAGTATGTGTAACTGTGATTGTGAAGAGCTTGCGCCACTGGAGAGCGACGACTGTCTCGATTAACAAATGAATAATCAGCCGGAAAGTATGATGTGACATACACAGTATAATCTTCTAGCCTTATCCAGATAAGCGAACCGTGTGCGCCATGAGAGTAAGAAACAGAGTACTTGTGTATGAACCAGCCGGAGCCATTGCACAGATCATCAGATACCAACAAACGTGTCTGAAGGTGTCAGAAAAATGGGCAACGGACGGAAGGAGGCCAAAGAAACAGCAAGACAGAATGTTATTGGAAAGGCAAAAGTAAATAGACAAGATACGAGAGGAGAGATCATGTATTGTGAAAAAACGTTACACCATGTATACTCGGTACCATAAAATTGGGTAAAAGCGTTCTTACAACACTACTCCATCCGGGAGCAAGCATGCAGATGCAGTTACTCTCAGAGGGAATAAGCGCATGTGAATAAACCATAGAGAATCGGAACATGATAGGGAAATAATGTAAGGAAAGAGAAACTAGGTGGTACATCGAGGCTAAGCAATCGTACTAAAGACAAAAATAGATAGGAAAGTGCAAAACAGACAGCAAAGGTCAGACTCCGGAAACAGAAAATAATATGAATATAGGGCCATAAGCTTATCCAGCATGTAGGGAGCGGCTGAAAATATAGTGGGTTGGATGACCGTGAACACCACGGCATCGCAAGCCAGTTGGAAGCCTGTTAGAATGTAGCCGGTCTGCGGGCGTCACGGTACCACGTTAATACATAAGAGGTCGATAAGTTTTACCTCCTGTTAGCCTTACCTTCTTATTCCTCTCCGGCACTTTTCCTTCCCTTTTCCGTGCTCCCTTAGCTGCTTCCTCTACATCAGCCTCGTAGTAGGCGGTTGAGCATCCAGCCGACTACGAGGTAATTACTTTGTGTTGCAGCTCTAAGCCTTTCTTACTACTATTTGGACACGGAAGACTTTGGAACGCCGGACCGGAGGAATATTACAGTATGGAACGGAGATGAAACAATGTCTACTAGACGTCTCGAGACTAAGCAGTAGTATTAGCTTTAAGCAGAGTGAAGAAAGAAGCAAGTACGCAGCAAAGGTAAATCCGCAAACAGAAAAAGAGGAATATAGGGCCGAAAGAGCATCTAGCCTGTGGTGAGGAAATGAGGACGGTAGTGGGTCGCATAACCTTGATCTAGACAGCATCACAAACCGAATCGGAGATGAGCCAGAGGCTAGATGGAGCATGCAGGCGAAGCAAGCATACTGAAGTAAAAATAGGAAGGAAGGAACCCAGCAGATAGCAACCGTAAATCCGCCAACCGATTATACCAGGAATATAGGACCGAAAGCTCGTCAAGCTTGTGGTGAGGACAGGAGCGTTGGAGAGTCAGCTTCTTGTGTGTATTACGACATTACAGGGCTAATGGAAGTTTGTTAGAATGAAACGGAGGTGAGTCACAGGTTGGGTGGCAAATGGAACCTAACAGTCGCCCCGGAGTCAAACAAAGGAAGAAAACAATGAGGTAGACCGCAAAGTTCAGAATCCGGAAGCAGATAGGGATAAGAATATAGGACTGAGAGACAATGAAGCATGTGGTGAAGGGGTGTGAACGGTGATGTGTCGGATAACCCTGAGCACCGGTAACACAAACCTAATGCAAGCAAGAAACAAACAGAAATAAGCTGGAGGCCAATGGGAGACTCCAGGCCAGGTAGCGGAACAAGAGTCAAACAGAAGAGGAAGGAAGTAAGTAGGTAGCAACGTTCAGAATCCAGTAGCAGACAGTGATAAGAGTTTAGAACCGAGAGATCATTTAGCATGTGGTGACGATACGAAAAGCTCGGTTCCATGATGAAAGGACGTACCAAACTTGCGCACAGCAAAAAGCGAAGTGACATGAAAGCGCACACGAAGATTGTGCACATGGATGTTTGCGCACACGGAAGATTGCGCACACTGAAGGTTGCGGACACTACAAGTGAACACCTTTTATCTGTCTGGTCGCATTGTCACAAGTGACCATATTATTTATTGGTGGCACTATCAAAATCTAATTTTTGACCTAGGCCTCCAAAAGTACCAAACCATGACAATTATGACATTCACGCCCAAGGTGCCCGTTAGTTAGACCGCTTGGCCGGTACCGTACTTCGCAACGTTGAAAAATCATGTACAAAACTGCACAGACGGAGCATTCCTTGCCCACTGCAGTTAGTCATGGGTCCAACGAATCGGCAGCTGAAACACTGTGTGTCAGTAACCGAGTTAACGTTCTGCCTTCCCTTGCCTTCCTTTTGCGGAAGCTGACATAAAAGGAGGCTATTTTCACTTGAGGCAAAGCCTCAAAAGGAATGTCAGCAACGTGGGTCTAATGACTTCCTTTGAAACTGATGTCAGCCGAAAACTCCAACTCAATCAGTTGCATATGAAGTATCATTCATTTTGAAATGAAGTATCATTCTACAACTTACATGTAAACAGCTGATGAGAATATTCGAAGTTGCTGAATTCAGTTTATTCCGTTGAAATGTAGATCATTCTTGCTCTTTTGAACTTTTTAAAGGGAAATTGTTGCATGAAATATCTTACGCTAAGAAGTCTGCAGTGGATTAAGCAATTTTAAGCATTTTGAAATCCTTCACAGCAATTGGTGGTTGGTGGCATCATGATGGTTCCACATTTGCAGTGCGAATGGCGGTTCTCGACCTGCTGCCCCTTTAATGCAAGCAGAGAAGAAATAAGTGAGCACCGCATTAGATGATACTTCATTTGGAAGTGTGCTCCCAAGCTCATCAAATACCCCTCTCACTTCAGCGACTGGGACTAAGGAAACTGCAGTCAGCGACTTCAGCTGTAGTTAAGTATTGACATCCATTTCAAAGGTACTCTTAAAGCAAACATTGCACACTTTTCTGATGATACTTTGGCACAGGTGCAAATAACCTTCTTTAATTTCTGCGTCGGGAAATGCAAATCTCGTAGCGTTAATAGGAGCACTCTCACAAGCGAGTAACACCTTTCTTGGCTTCAAAGCTGGTAGCAGTAGTTTCATTATTGCAAGCATTCTTGTATAGATCTGTATGTTTTTCCTGTAACAGGACGTAGATAAGTGAGATAACTGTTGCCTACTTTGGCGTGCCATGTACACAGCTGATAAAACCTGTTGGGAACTTTATCAAAAGTGTCGTCCCTTTATATGGTATCTGTGCACAATGCAATTATAAAACTTTTATCACCTAACACCAGCATCCTTTCTGGATCATTCACACTTGTACCATGTAGAATTAGTTCCCTGTACTGCTCCGGAATATCAAAACTTGTGCCACTTGGACCAGGCAAATGACAGCGTTTTCGGTGACTCAGAAGAGTTCTTGCGAAGGAGAATTGTTTGGGAAAGTGAGCCAAAGCTTCACTACTCAGGGCAGACATTACACTTCCCATAACTTTGCGGGGTGTCGCATTGATTGTCCTCATGTCCATTTTCATTTAGCTCCGTACAGCATTAGTTTTCGCTTTTTGAGAACCTGAATCATGTCCATGCGCAGTCGGCTGCTGCAAGATGATGCCGTCTCGTGTCTTCAGCAGTGGGTGACACTTCATACCTCATTTTTTCTGCATCTCCAACTTATCACTTTATTCATAGTGTAGAAAGTGCAATATTTAAACCGCAAGTCTGTCGAAACTAGGTTGCCTTGCTAAATTCTGGGGTACTCCATGAGTGCAAATCGCCTACTCGCGTCAACCAATTACACAGTAGTGGATTAAATCGGTTACACAGCAGCTTCTTTGGCCAACCATTGGCGATCAAAGGTCACTTGCTGCTGTCCAGACTTGCCCTGCGACTGCGCTCTTCAACCTCATCATGGCTAGGCGACACTAGCGACGAACTCCATTTTACACAGTGGGTTCCACCCGCAATTTCCTTGCGGCTTCGACTAACACAAGTTTGTGACTAATGCCCGGTCGTTTACGTGTGGTTTGTGAATCATATACCATTGCGGGTGCACAGCCTTTGCCCCTGTGCTAGGCTCAATGAGTGGTCCCATCTAGCATGCGATGTTCGGTATGCGGCTGCTTCGCAACTTCGACACGAATGCCGTGCATATTGTAGAAGTGTGTGCCGGTTCTGTTGATGAATCGTGACTATCATTCACTTGCTTCCCGGTCTGATGCCTATGGGTTTACACCGGATATGGTGTGTGTGGATGGAGTTATGGGTGTTGCAACGCAAGCTAACCATAGTCAAGGTAACGTTCGGCGCAGGCATCCAGTGGCGGTCCACATGCAGGACACAGTAATGAGCAGAACCGAGAACGGAAGTTGCCAGTCATGATTCGTACGTTCACAATATTCACCGATCATAAGTCGTTAACGTATCCACCGCGTTCTGCTTCTGATCGTCTTTCTCCACGAGAAAATAGACAAGTAGACTACACTTCCCAATTTACCTCTGACATACGGCATTTGTCCGGCGCGAATAACGCCGTGGCAGATGTCTTATCAAGGGCGGAAATCAACGCTCTATTCGAACATTCCTCCATTGACTTCCAAGAACTAGCCACAGCGCAGCATCAGGATAGTCAGTTGCTTCAACAACTGCAAGAAACCAATCTTCAAGTGAAAGCCATTCCGCTGCCTGGTAGTTCGGATGTTCTGATGTGTGATCTTTCAACAGGAAAACCACGACCTGTCGTACCACCAAACTATCGACGAATCATTTTCGATTCAATCTACGGTCTATCACATCCAGGCATCCGTGCAACTCGCAAGCTTATTTCTGATCGCTTTGTTTGGCCAGCACTAAACAAAGACGTGCAGACCATGGTGAGAAATTGCCTCCCATTTCAACTTTCAAAAGTGCAACGGCATACTCAGGCGCCACTTGGCAACTTCACCGTTCCCGATGCTCGTTTCAGTCATGTGCACGTAGACACCGTTGGTCCACTGCCGCCGTCGAGTGGATACAAATACCTACTGACTTGCATCAATCGCTTCACTCGTTGGTCCGTGGCAGTACACATCCCAGACATTTCTGCAGAGATGGTAGCACATAATTTTGTGGTTCATTGGAGCGCGCATTATGGTGTACCATCCACAATAACAACTGATCGCGCTGCGCAATTTGATCCGATGCTTTTTCGAGAGTTAATCAATACTCTCGGAACCAAGCGTATGAGAACAACTGCGTACCACCCATCATCGAACGGGTTAGTCGAGCGTTTCCACCGCCATCTCAAAACAGCTTTGATGGCATGTTCTGACACTACCCGTTGGACAGAAACCTTACCACTGGTTTTATTAGGTCTTCGAACGACACCTAAAGCTGATTTAGGTTGCTCCACCGCGGAGCTGGTATATGGTACCACGTTGAAGCTCCCGGCTGATCTCGTCCAATCGACCGACATCGACACTATAGATCCCTCAAACTTTGTCCATCGGCAACGTTCATCTATGCGTGAACTGCATTTCATCCCCACAAGTGCACAGACCAACAAGTGTTACACGCCGAAAGATCTCGAAACATGTTCACACGTGTGGGTACGAAATGATGCAGTCCGCAAGCCATTACAACCACCGTACGGAGGACCATTCGAAGTGATCGCTAGAACCGAAAAACATCATATGATCAACAAGAATGGTAAAGTCGATTCGGTTTCCGTAGATCGTCTTAAACCAGCGTACATCGAAAAACCTTGTAAACAACAATCTACTGATTCTCACACGACACTGTGTACGCAGCAGACACCACAGCTCGTTGAAGATGACCCGCAGCTTGCAACATCTAAAGCTAAGCCACAAGGAGACATTAATACGCGACAGACACGGTCAAGAAGGCGAGTCCATTTTCCAGACCACTTAGTATATCACACATCTTGACAATATCATCTTGTTCTGCTGATCACTTGCTAGTACCGCTTGCTGCCAGTCTCCCCCTATTTGTTGTTCTCCAGATTCCACCAGAATGCAACTGAACATCTCGCACGAGGAAGAAGCGGATCATCCAGTCTAGACAAATCTAACATCCGTGCACTTACTATCCTGCACTGCTCCCAAATCTTTCATTGTACCTTTCACACAGAATATTAGCCTGCATGCCTTCCATACCTCAGCCTCGGGTATTTCATGCGACACTGTACCAGGTAGAGATCAGTTTTTACCGGCCATTCCCACCGGGTTTTTTACTCCTGGTCGCTTGAACATCGTGCGACTAGCGCACTGGTGGGGAGGTATGTAGTGTGCATTTTACATTTTACTACACAACCTTCTGGTCAGTTGATAACATCATCAGCTGGATCAACTATTCTTTCAGACATACACTTCAACGTCGACCAACATTCTTTTTGAATCGCCGACTGACTCTGGACCACTTCGTGTACAACATCTGGGAGGCCCAAAATATAATCATGGGAATACACATTTTCAATCCCTTTTGGCATCCAAGAATGATGGGTTATTAATCCAGGAACTCCGCTACCAAAAGGCGTTACCAAAATACCAGTGGAGACACGGTAAGTGGTGACCGCGTCGATAGATTAAGGTGGGTTATACCGTGATGGTTGGAATTGTTAAACTGCAAAGCAGGCATTTGTGAGTAGACAACCACAGCTCAATCTGAAGATGGGACCAAACGTCGAAGAGGTGTTCAATTATTCCCTCCCGGATGAAACGTTGTATGAGCGGCTGTGGTGTGCCGTATATTCCGCTACGGAAGATAACTCTAATTGTCTCGTGCTCACTACCAGGAAGATATCCAGTGGATCGCTTTATGCGACGTGAATTTCTAATGTGAGTAGTCAGTAAAGTACACAAATAATACTACCATACGTGACCATTATACCAGGATGCGAAAATTTATTTAGTTTTAGTATGCGCCATCTTCAATGTGCGTAATCTAACGTGTGCACAATCTACGTGTGCAGTTTTATGTCTGTGCGTTTTTTGCCTTGCGCAACTTCCGTGTGCGCTTCCTTCGTATGCGCTTTGTTCTTGTGACCGAAACTCTTGGAGGTCGGATGGTTGCAAGCACTACGTTATCACAAGCCAGATGGAAGCCTGGTAGAATGAAACGGAGATGAGGCAGCCGTAAGTTGGCTCCTCGAGCCTAAACAGTCTTACTGGAGTCAAAATATGGGCGGAAAGTAGAAAGCAGCCAGTACCGTTCAGAACCCGGAAGCACGTAGTGTTATTTTAGGGCCGAGAGATCATTCAGAATGTGGTGAAGAGAGGAGAACGGTGGTGCGTCAGCTGGCCCTGAGCACCACAGCATCACAAACGAAATACAAGCCTAGTAGAATGAAACGGAGATAAGCCATTAGCTAGGTGTAGCCGCGAGGCCAAGCAGTCGTACTAAACACCAAAATAGGGAAAAACAAGGCAGACAGCGAAGTTCAGAATTCGGAACCGGATAGCAAAGTAAATAAAGGGGTGAAAGAGCATCCAGCATATGGTGAGGGGCTGTGAACGGTAAAACTAAAGGAAGGAATATACGTGTGAACTAAAAACCAGCAGCAAAATGCGTGCTATTTAGTTAGATCTCAAGCGCGCAAAACTTTCCATTGAATTTTTCATATCGGAGAAACCTTCTTTCCTTTAAAATCCGATGAACCCCTTAATTGGTGTTGTTAAAATGCTGAGATCGGGATTTTCGCTTACTTCGTGGATTACCTCACAAGCCACAACCCAATCCGTACTGGTGCGCGGACGACCAGTGTTGCTGGCGTTGCAAAAATTACCAGTTTTAGCAAACGTTTGCACCAGTTTCATAACGTCAAGACCAGCGTTCACCTTGTTGCATCGTCGAGCAGTTTCTGCAGCGTTTAGACAGCACTGACCATACAAACGAATAAGCAGCACAAACTGATCCACATCCACGTAAGGTAAACCGGGTTACAGACAAGTCACCGACGAAAGTGCATCAACGTACTTCATATATATATATATATATATATATATATATATATATATGTATATATGGCGGGAGAGTCTATGGTGCGCTGAGGCTGGTGGTGGCTAGATCCTGACAGATGGTCTAACCACTGCTGCTACTGTTGCGCCAGTTGCTCATGTCCTGGGCGCCTCCTCGTGGCGTAAAGTATACTTCCGGAAAGTATACTTTCTGACCTCATGAACTTATTTAGGATTCGTCTGTAAACAACTTATTTATTTGTTCATTAACTTAAGGTTTATGTCACCGTTTCCTTATGCATTAATCGAGTTACTTTCTTTGTAGCTCTCTCTCAGGTGATTGGCTGTCGTTTCACTTCCCCGGTGTGGATGCGCTTGATGTGCATGTTGACAAGGTGCCTACCTCTCTATTATCCACTACCTCGTTCATACTGGCTGTCGGAGGCAGTTGGTCGTTACTGGAGAGGACGGGATGCACGGTCCTTGTGGTCATGTTAGGCTCAAAGAGTGGTGCCATGCACTCAGTGTGGAGCGGACTACGGTCCAGGTACCGCCTTGTGTGCGCTTGATTCCCAAATAAAGTGTGCTTGTGTTTGTCTGTGAAGGTGTGTGGTCCGGCTCCGTGGATGAAACGAGATTCCCATCCGCATGCCTCCCGGTCTTATTCCTTCAGGTTTACACTGGATATGGGGTAGGTGGTTGGAGCTGTGGGTGGTGCAGCGCAAGCCATCCAGGGTCCCTCTGTAGGCGCAGGCGTCCTGTAGCTTGCCACAGTGACGGGCAAATCCGAAACCGGATGCCGCCAACCATGTATGTAAGTATCTAAGTGTGCCCCATGCTAAGGCTGACGTCGCATTCTTGATGCTTCTTCACCGCAGTTGGGCTAAACCAACTTACACTTAAACTAGGTCTCTTTAAGCTGCATAAATTTCATTCCAGTTCATTTGGTTTGTTTTGCCTATCTGGATAGTCTTCCATTAGCTGGCCAAGTTGTTTACGCTAATTGCGCTTATCTTCGGTAATTTTGTTGCATTTGTAGCATTTTTGAGTAACTTGTGGACATTCTGTTTCCTTATCGCGGATTCATTGCTAACCAAATTACTCCATATGCTAATTTAGCGAAGAGTTATGCCACCGTATCTGTACGCATTATTGGATTTATTTTATTTCATCTTGTCGTTTCAAGTGATTGGCTGTTGCTTGATATCCCTGGTATGGTTGCGCTTGATGTGTATGTTGACAAGGTGCCTACCTGTTTATTACCCACTACCTCGTTCATACTGGCTCCAGGAGACAGTTGGTCGTTGCTGGAGGGGACGGGGTGCACGGTCCTTGTGGCCGTGCTAGGCTCGAAGAGTGGTTCCATGCAGGCAGTGTGGTGTGGACTACGGTCCAGCCACCGCCTCGTGTGCGCCTGATTCCCCTAAATACAGTGTGCTTGAGTTTGCCTGTGAAGGAGTTTGGGCCGGTTCCGTTGATGAAACGTGGCTCCCATCCACATGCCTCCCGGTCTTATTCCTTCGGGTTTACTCTGGATATGGGGTGTGTGTTTGGAGCTGTGGGTGGTGCAGCGCAAGCCACCACATGGTCCCTCTGTAGGCGCAGGCGTCCTGTGGCTTGCCACAGTGACAGGCAAATCCGAAACCGGATGCCGCCAA
>CALYDF020004525.1:0-17159 GCA_944474145.2 Dicrocoelium dendriticum
GACGGTTTGCGTACCTCATTGACCCATTGAGCTATACTGGGTGATGCCTCCGGGCACTTTGAGAGCTATTCCTACCAGGTTGGTCAACGGTGAGAGGTCTCGTGCTCCTCCAGGTTAGGGTTTGAAATGGGATGGGGTGCATTTCTGTAAATCTAAAGCATTGCTACCCCGCTGCATTGCGGACAGGCTTGTAAGCCAAAGGCTTTGGATGAGGACCCTAATCGTCCTCCTGTCTATGTCTCGGAGCCCTGGCAGTATCTTGGCCCACGTACAACCATGAAATTTCCCTCAAACATGAACTTCATCCCGCATTGGCCGTCGCGTAGATTTTTAAATGCCCCTTCTTCGGCTGCATACAGCAGGGCGGATAAGCGAAACACGCTACTGCTGGCGCCGCCCTTCCTTTTTTCCACCTTTTTCTCATACTCGTATCCCGACCCTCATTACTAAACATCCTTTAATAATTCGCAGCAGGCCCGCCTGCTCCCGGACCTCTTCCCATCAGGTGATGCAGGACGAGCCATGTACGGTTAGTTTAGAGCCTCCGTCGGAGGTCCAGGTCCGAAACGTGATTACAGCCCTCAATCGTTTTTCTGCCGCTGGCCCGGATTCCCTCCCACCTGCACTACTAAGGATGGAGGTGAGGTCCTTTGTAAAGCACTGACCTTCTTAATCGTATGTATCTGGAAAGAAGAGATCGTCCCGGCTAATTGGAGCGAATGGATTACAGCGGCAATAGACAAGAAGGGTAGTCGCACAGACTGTCCTAACCACAGGGGTATTAGCCCAACGCCAATGGTGACACAATTATTGGCCTCCATTATCGTTCCGTGTACACACTGATACAGTGAGGGCCATTCTGCTGCATGGTAGTGAGACTTGGCCACCTCGGTTTGAAGAGCTCTGGCACCTTCAAATCTCTGATCATCGTTGTCTGCGCAGCATTGTTGGAGGCGCATGGCACCAGGTTGTCCGCAACGATGATGTGCGTAGGCGAGTACTAGGTAGTGATAATCATGCTAGCTCCCTAGAACAACAGATAGCACTGAATATGTTCCGTTGGCTTGGGCACGTGCTACGTATGCACTGTCACCGTTTACCTAGGAGAACCTTGTTTACTCCGCCAGGTGTAGGGTGACGCAAGGCTCGCGGTGAACATAAGTTTACTTGGCAGCGGGAAATGAAGTCACCGATGACGGAACTGGGTGCCGTGGGCCCTTCTCTTATATTTGCACGATAGCCGGCTGTTTGTGACAGTAGGTTGTCTACACAAGGTTTAGGCGCCTTGATCCTGAAGGTTTCTTTATGACATTAAGATTATCAGGTAAGTCCCCCTTTTCCCACTCTTTTTATTCTTCATCTCATTGGTCCTCATGGTTGTATGGCAGCGAAGCATTACTTCAAATGCCTGATGTACTGCTGTTGCTGATACTGATGCTGGTGAGGATGCGTGTGTCTGGCTTCTAACTATTAAACAATCTGGTATGAATGTCTGTGAATATGCAAAAGCACGACACAGCAAAGGTCAGTGTATCGCTGGGGCACGCATCCATCGCACCATGGTAACGTCCAGCCTCAATGGTAATCATTTGAACTGCACTGTACGCGGTACGGGACGCCTTCCTCGTTATTGCAAGCGTCATTGCTCAGTCTTCCTTAACATGAAGGGTTCATTGGCCGACGATATGCTTGAAATGCTAGTCACATTGCTGGTACATCCTGGTTTCGCTCTCAGAGGCAACGCCATATTCGTCGCCCATTGCCTTTCTACCTGACGTTGCCACTCATCGTTCTGCCACTTACCGCGGCGGGCAAGTGCTGCACCATTGCTATGTAGCCAGGGGTACTTTTCTTTCCAGTAATCACTTCTCTCAGAGCCTGTGCGATATGCGCCGCCCGTTGCCTTCGAAACTGACGTCAGCAACCAACCTCCTACTCATTGGCGCCGGCACGTGATGCGCCATTGATACGCAGCCATAGGTACTATTTGGTTCCCATTGCCACTTTTGTTTCACAGCCTACGCGACTTACGCCGCCCACTGCCTTCATACTTCAAGCTGCCCCAGAGGCTCCTCCCACGTACTGCCGCCGCCATGTGGTGTAGAGATGATACTTAGCCACAGGTAACATAGCTCTTTCACGCTCACCTCCCTTTCAGAGCCCCTGGTAGGTGCCGCCCACTACCTTCCTACATGCGCTTCCACAGAGCCTCCTCCCACGTACTGCCGCCGCCATGTGGTGCAGCAATGATACTTAGCCACAGGTAACATAGATTTTCCGTGCTCACCTCTCTTTCAGAGCCACTGCTATGTGCCGCCCACTGCCTTTCCACCTCGCGCTGCCACAGTGCCTCCCACTTACTGCCGCCGCCAAGTGGTGCAGCAATGATACCTAGTCACAGGTAACATACATCTTCCATGCTCACTTATATTTCACGGTTACAGTGACATGCTCCGACCGTTGACCTACCACCTCACGCTGCCACAGAGCCTCCTCTCACGTACAGCCGCCGCCGTGTGATGACTCAAGGATTCTCCGCCACAGGTAATATTCCTTGTCCATCCTGATTTCTCTTGCAGATCCTGTGTGACCTACGTGATTTCCACGTCTTCTTCCACAGCACCTTGTCCGGTCCTCCTTCGCCTTCCACTTCCTCTACCTTTACCATTCATTAGAGAACGGAGCAACGACCCTTTTCAGGGTCACCCCCTGAATCTGTGTCTTGTCGTCCCACAGCCCATAGGAAGTATGCAAACTACGCTATTTCCTTGCGGCGGACTACAACCTCACAGTTTTAGTGGGTGGTTCCGTAAGCTTCAGACAACATATGGGGGAATTCATACATCACGACGTGTGACGCAACCCTGCGACCTATGCGATCAACATACCCGTCCAATAAGAACGTGGTAAGTTCACCTTTCGCAGACATTTTCACCCACTTACAGGCCGATGTACCCATCCATTATTCGTTAACCCTGCTTCTGTAGTGCACTCAGACTTAGCAATGTTCAGCTGGATGCGCCATCCCTTCCTACGGTAACCATATTTGATGAACCATTTTTCAGTCTTCTTGCTTGGTGGGTAATGAGGGTTCTCAACGCTCCCCACTTAGACGAGTATATTTGCATATGGTTTGAGCGTCCCGTCTGCCCACCTGTTATATAATCATACACCACCTTAACAAGGAATTGTGTACCTCAGTACAACGTAGCCATACACATCCGTCAGCATTATGTGGACAATATCTTGCGCCAAACATTAACATTCCATTCAGGACGTTTGTTACCCCATTATGCAATCCACTTAATTGTAGACATATATATCATTAACGTAAAATCCACTGCCTCTTTTGTTCAGCTTAATTCACGCAGCGACCTAGGTATTAGTTAGCTTTTACGGGAAGGGTTACAGAATTTCATTTCCCATACTTCACAGAATACCCTTGATTCAGTCAGTTACCCTTAACGACTCGATATTCTCTACACCATTGACATTGTTTCCCGAAACCACCCTCCCGCATAACACATCTTAACCTCAGAAATCAGCGATTACGCACTTACCTGCTTACATACCATCAATACATACGAACTCATTTTCCGTTGCGTGATTAAAGGCTATCGCATTTACCAAAGGTATATGTGAACAGCCTGATTATCAATATAACAAACCTACGCAGTCCAAACTATTATATATATAAAAATATAAATAAACATGTATATATATATCATTCCTCTGCGTCCGCAAATTTATATCACATAAGCCATTGTATGAAGGATAACATTTTTCCTACGCAATATACCAAGCTGGAAATATATTCCCTCAACCACTTGCCAGGTATCATGCATACAGCATGCGTCAGTATAGAGACTTACACAGAAACATTATTTAACGTTCGCATTTGTTACTTATGAACCAAGCAATCTCCAATAACATATTCAATAACCTATAGATGCTTACATACATAGGCATTTTACTGCAATATATATATCTATATAAATTTCTATTTACTTGCATATATACATACATACAAATGTATTATATATACGTAGGTATATATATCCGTATAACATATATAAATATATATTGTGCCCTGAGGCTGGTGGTGGCTAGACCCTGACAGATGGTCTACCCACTGCTGCTACTGTTGTGCCATTTGCACATGTCCTGGGTGCCTCCTCGTGGCAACCGCTGGGTGGGGTTTGGGTTTCGCCCCTTCTCCATGCTAAGGTCCAGGACACCACTCCACATGAGTCAGTGAACTGACCATGTGCCAGACCCGCAGTTTTTCGGGTGTTCATTTAATCGAAGGATTTGGCTGAGGACCCGAGTCGTTCTCCTGTCAGGTGTGGGCGCTTTGGCAGTATCCCAGTCCTTCCTCTCCGGAGGTTAGGAAGTGGTCGATGACACACTTCCCGCAAAATATAGCCATGGGAGAAAACAGGTCTACGGGTTATAAGCTCACAGCTCGATTGGCGTGTAGCAAGAGCGCCACGCATTGTCTCTGAAGGTGGGAGGACACCTCCGGATGGTCACTAGTTTGCTACTACCCGCCTCAAGCGAGGCAGCCCCTGGTCAAATTGGTGCAAACCCGACAAAACCCACCTGCGTCTGGCAGTGATCGAAGGTGCGTATCTAATTACAGTCGCAAAACATATATTAGACATTCCAGAACCTTAAAGGCTGCGCGTGAGGGCCGTCCAGCAGATACCAAACTGTCACCGCAATCACATTCCCGAGCTGGATCTGCTCCCCACTGCCTTGTGGGTCAGGCTATTGAGCCAAAGTCCCTGGGCAGAGTTCCTCAAGCAAACCTCCAAACCACCCACTGCCTTGTGGGTCAGGATATTGAGCCAAAGGTTCCGGGTGGCGTCCCTCCAGCAAACCTCCGAAGCACAGCGACCATCTTGCGTGCGATAGCCCACCAATGCAATAAATAAATAAATAAGTATTTATTCTCGGCTATGTGAGGCACGACCGCGAGGGTCTGATCAAATCGTATGTCTGCGCGCAAAGCACTCACCATGGGGTGCTGAAACGTGCGAACAGTACTGGACCAAAACTTCAGCGGGCGCCAGGAGCGACGTACTGCACTCGTCGCGACGGAGCTGGCGCGCTACGACATCGATATCGCGGCGCTCAGTGAAATCTGGCTCGCTGAGAAAGGTACGTTGCATGAAGCAGTTGCTGGCTACACATTCTACTGGGGGGGCAAACGCCGCCTCCGCACCCCGTGAACATACGGTCGGAGTTGCGATATCCGATTGTCTCCGTGCTCAGCTGGTGGGTGAACCAACTGGCATAAGCGCGCGACTGATGACTTTTCGCCTACGACTCGGAAGAGGTAAGTTTGCTACTTTTATAAACACGTACGATCCGACCATGTCTTATCCTGATGACACGCGTGAGCAATTCTACACTGAGCTAGCTTCCGTGATACGGTCAGTGCCTGGAGCGACCGACTATGTCTGCTGGGTGATTTATGGCTCGCACGTGGGGCGTGATGCATCCGCGTGGACAGATGTCATCTGTGCGCACCGCATTGGCCAAGCGAATGCGCGCGGTGACAGGCTGCTCTCACTGTGTGCCAGTTAAGGTCTGACGATCTCGACTACTCGGTTTGCACTGAGTGCGAGTGAAATAGCAATTTGGCCGCGCCCACGGAATAGTCACGCTCACCTGTTCGACTATGTCATCGTACGTCAGCGTGATATGCATGAAGTGCGCGTGACACGTGTATGCGTGGACCTGAGTGTGGAACTGCTTACAAGTTGTTGCGGACCAAACTGTACATATATTTTGGTAACCATATGTACTGCACCCCCGCAGTACATCGGCCTAAATTTAACCTTCTCTCCCTCGGTACTGTGGCGCAACGTACTGAGCTGGAGAAGGCGATGGCTGTACGTCTGTGTGAGGTGGAGTACACAGTCACAGTGGGCGAGTCGTAGCACCACAATCGCGACCAGGTGACAGCTTCTGTCGAGGAGAATATTGCGCGCAAACTGTAAGCGGCCCGATTGGCTTGACGACAACAAGGCGACGATCGGCGCATTGGTCTCGGAGAAGAATTCAGCGTTTGAGGCACATGCCGCAGACACCAGTGACTTAAGAAAGCGTAGTCAGTTTCACAAACTTTGACGGCGACTGACACGAGAGCTCTGTCGCATTAAAAATATATGGTGGACGGAAAAGGCGAAGCAGGTCAATTGCTACGCCGAACGCCGCCAACACAAGGAATTCTTTGACTCTTTGAAGGCGGTGTGTGGACCGTGATAGGAGCCGCTGAGGACGCTGCTCGATGGTAGTTCGGACGCTATCTGCACACAGACGGTAGACATAATGCAGCTTTGGCCAAATCATTTTGACTGTCTCTTGAACAACCGTTCGGTGATCGACTGGCCATCCTTGAACAACCTGAAGCACCACGATGTGAAGGAGAGTCCGGCGGACACGCCGACACCGGATGCAAGGCAGGGAGCACTTACTCAGCTGCGAAATGGCAAGTGTGACGGGGCAGACGGAATCCCGCCCGAAGTTTTGAAACACGGCGGACCTGCGTCATTGATTGCGTTGCACCACTTGGGGCAGCGTGTATGGATTGAGGAGGAGTTGCTTCCTGAGCTGAAGAATGCCCTTGTGCTACCACTGTACAAGGGTGAAGGGAGCAAGCATTGTTGTAAGAATTATCATGGCATCAGCTTGCTGCGTTTTGTGGGCAAGATGATTGCCCGAATCCGGCTCAACCGCCTCGTCAGTCTGGTTGTGGAATGTAATGTGGCGGACGATCAATGCGGATACCGTTCGGGTCGCAGCACTATAGATATAGTGTTTGCCGCTCGTCAGTTACAAAAGAAGTGCAAATAAAGACATCAGCCTTTGTTTTCGCTTTTTGTTGATTTCACCAAGGCATTTGATACGGTGAACCGCGAGGCGTTGTGGCTGGTGTTGGGCAAGTTTGGTTGCCCGCTTAGTATTGTAAGTTAAATGAATGTCTGCACAGTGGTTTGCGGGCTAGAGTGCAGCTGAGTGGGGAGACCTGAGATGACTTTGCAGTTGTCTCTGGTATGGAGCAAGACTGTGGCTTCGCTCCTGCCCTGTATAATATATATATTCACGCAATGTTGTGCTGTGCTTTTGATGCCGCTTGTGCTTACGGGGTTTGTGTGGAGCACAGTATTAATGATGCGTTGCTGAACATTCGTCGTTTCGGCGCGAGAACTCTAGTCGGTGGGACAACTATCCGTATGTTGCTGTTTGCTGACGACTGTGCGTTGTTTGCACACAGCGCGGATGAATTGCCGCATACGACTAGTGCTCTGGCTTCGACAGCCTCAAAATTTGGGCCCACCATCAACGCAAGCAAAACTGTCTGTCTCTTACATCCTTCACCTGAGGTGCAATCTTCAATATGGCCGAGAATCGGCATTGGTGCTGAAGTGTTGGAAACCTCCTCCCGCTTCTGTTACCTTGGGAGTGTGATGTCGACTGATCAGCAGCCACACAGTGCGCTGCGTATCCGCATGTCAAAGGCAGCAGCGACATTCGGGAAGCTTGAGTACCGAGTGTGGAACAACCCTCAGCTTACTATCGGCACGTAGCGGATAGTGTACAAATCCATGGTGCTCTCCGTTCTTCCATACGGCAGTGAAACATGGACGAAATCCCGGCGGGATGTGCGATATCTCGAGCGGTTCCAACAGCAGTGCCTGCGACGAATTTTGCATATCGGTTTGGGCGACAGTTGCAGACACGGAAGTGTTGCGCCGAACGGGGATATATGCAGTGGATTTCATACGTTTTTTGAGACACCGGAGGTGGATCGGTCATGTGAGCCGTATGGATTCGAAGCGGATAATGAAGCTTCTATTATGTGGTCAGCTGAGTATTGGGAAGCGGCACGTGGGGAAACCGAAGCTAGGATAACAAGACATGATTAAAGTAAGCAACTCACGTTCTAAACTTGCTTGCAGATCGTGAGAATCGAAGGCGGTTGCTCGGCTAGCGTGGCGCGATCTGATCACGAAGACATTTGCCGAGGTGCAGGAGAAAGCCCTCATGCGTGCAGAGAAGAGGCGGCAAGTGCGGAAGCGGCAAGCACCGACGGGGTTTTCTCCATCGACATTAATCGCATGGTGTTGTAGAACATGCGGTCGTGGGTGCCTTGGTCAGGAAGGCATAGTGAGCCATTGGGCGAGGCCACTTGGTACTACTATCGAAGCGACGACTGGTCCTGCAGAGAACGTAGGCAGAACTGGCGCAGAGTTTGTAGGTACGCTGCATTCCATTTACTAAACGCGTGCATGCATGCTAAGTCTCTATATTTCAGGTGGTGGGTTTTCAATTTTGCCTTAATGTACAGACGGCACGTTGACGACACTTTCGTACGTTGCAAATCCGAAAAGCATGAGGAACAGTTGCTGAAAGCTTTCAATGACGCACACGTGAATCTCCATTTTGTTTGTGAACACGAACTCAGAAACCGGTTACCTTTCTTGGATGTAGAGGTTATCCGTAACTCCGACGGAGCATGCAGCAGAAAGGTACATAGAAAGCATACATGGACTGGGCAGTACACTAACTTCCACAGCGCAGTACCACTACAGCATGCGCGAAGTTTAATCAGATCCCACGCCTTCCGGGCGCGCAGTATTTGTACACCGGATACAGTCAACGAAGAACTACAGAGAATCAGCGACGCCCTCAGGGGAAATAAATAAATAAATAGTTTATTCTGGAATTTGTCGAGACACCAAGCAAGGCATGATCAATATTTACATGCAATATTGCTTCGCAACAAACACGTTGCTACGAGTGTAGTCGGCAGTAAGCCGAAGGTTGTACAGTCTGCGGAAATTGTGTAAATGGTCACGGGATAGAGTCTTCAATGAATGACAAACGTTGAATTCTAGCGTGCGTAGTGGAAACAGCCAGGGCACTACATGTGTAATGAAAACGATACATATACGCATGGTGTAACTTATTATTGAAAGTGACAGGGCAATATTGGATAATGATTCGGGTGGACTTGCCAGTAGGTAGTTCAGGGCAGTGACTTTATTCGGTGGAGAGTCACATCCGCCACGTCGCAGTGTTGTTACGTGGACATTCGTGGCCTTTTATAGGGAGAACGCTTGCCAGGCGGAAACCCCCCACGTCCTGGAACACGGTCAGAAATTTGTCGGTGTACTAATATAAAACTGGTTATCCTGATAAATTTATCATGAAACATTTGAAGGAACGCAATCGATAGCCACCTAGGAGCATTGATCCTAAGAAAGAGCTTTATATACCTATAACCTTTAAGGGCGATTCTGCAGCTGATATGTTATCCAGACGCCTGAAGACGCTGTTGTGAAAACTTATTTCGCGGCCCGGCTGAGAATCGTTTTTCACAACAAGTCGTTGCTTACGAAACCCTTGATGACTAGACTACCGCCGTTGACCCGTTCAATGATCGTTTGTCAGTACTCGTGCTCCTGTGGTGCACGATATGTGGGTCGCACGACAAGACGCCTATCTCAGAGGATTCGTGAACACATCCCTGCATGGTTTTGCAAAGGCGAAATGAGGTCTTCAGACAGCTCAATCATGTCGCACCTCCTTGAATGTGGCCACAGCTTCAGAGAGTGACTTTAAAGTCATTTATTCACTACCTGAACACTACACCCAAGGATTCCGCAAACAGCTCTTATCCATCGCCGATGCTATCTACATTCACCAGCTGAAGCTGCAATTATGTACACAAAAACGATTCATACGGCCGACACTACTACCTTGCCAACGGGCACTGTTACTTAGTTATTTGGCTGTTCTTTTATCCACCTAATAAATTTGGACTATTGAGCTTTGCGTACGTATGTGTATTTAGTTTACTTGGTTTACCTTCGCTATCTATGTCACACGTTATCCATTTTGATCATTCAAACAGTCCAGAAGTAAATCCCAGCCCAAATGGACGCGTACCCCACAGTATCCTTGATTTGCAAATGTTTGGGTCCGATGTGATTTACCGAAAAAATTCTTCCCCTGGAACTGCTTTTTTTCTTTCTCATATAAATGTCTACCTGTACTCTATTCCATTCACTTGCACACCTTTCTTAAGATAATGTTATTCGATTTCCATAACATTTTTGTTTGCGTGGCATTTCCGTAAAATATACTTTCTGAACTCGTGAACTTATTTAGGTTTCTTTTGTAAACAACTTATGTCATATGCTCACTAATTTGAGGTATATGTCACCGTATCCTTATGCAGTAATGAAGTTATTTTCTTTGTCTCTCTCCCTCACTTGATTGGCTGTTGTTTGATACCCCCGGTGTGGCTGCGCTTGATGTGCATGTTGAGAAGATGCCTTCCTGTCTATTACCCGCTACCTCGTCCATACTGTCTCCAGGAGACCGTTGGTCGTTGCTGGAGGGGCGGAGTTCACGGTCCTTGTGGTCGTGTTATGATCAAGGAATTGTTCCATGTGCTCAGTGTGGAGCGGACTACGCTCCAGTCATCGCCTTGTGTGCGCTTGATTCCCCAAATACAGTGTGCTTGTGTTTGCCTGTGAAGGAGTGTGGGCCGGCTCAATTAATGAAACGTGGCTCACATCCACATGCCTCCCGATCTTATTCCCTCGGATTTACATTGGATATGTGTTATGTGGATGGAGCTGTGCGTGTTGCAGCACAAGCCACCCATGGTCCCTCTGTAGGCGCAAACATCATGTGGCTTGCCACAGTGACAAACAAATCCGAAACCGGATGCCGCCAACCATATATATATTTTTGTACATGTATATATGCATATTACGCCTATACATGTCAGCGTCTATAGCTTAATGAAGTTGGTATGGGATATAGGCTATATCATGTCGGAAAAGCGTATGTTATTTATTGGTTCCCCATAAACGTTTCTACTCTGGCATGATTGTGCATACCACATGTGAATTGCGATATCGAGGAGATTTTTGATTTGTTATGTCGTCAGATAAACATTACGTTTTCTTACAAACATATTTACATCTCTCTACACATATATAGATATATATGCATATATATATATATATGTAAAGCGCTTTCCTCCGCACTTCCCATGTTTACACACACACACACTACTATCTATCCATTAGCAAGGATTCTAGTCATCATGTCGATTTTATGGTTAAACAAGCCGTATGTAAGCTCCAACAAATCTCAATTCCCTCTTAAATAAGCCATCTGCTAAACGCGGACTCCCATATGTCTTGGACAAAGTACCATACATGCTTTTACTTCCATCCTTTTTTCCGATACATACCCCGGCCTTCCATAAACCATATTTTATATTCCGTTGGCTTTTTAATAACGTCCAGTTATATTTCAATTTTTTCCACTTTTATTCAACTTTGCAATTAGACATGATACATATCAGTTTTAGGATTTCTGGGGGTACGGACCTCTTTAAAAATACGTTGCGCAAGAACTTTACCCACTAAAACCCTTACGTTTAGAGAACGCAGAAAACGGTTGTCATGATGAACAACAGCCCGTATTCAAATTCCAACCAGTAGCGGATAGGACAGGCCTCTAATTTTTGTACTGAAAAATTGGCCTGGAGGGGCTTCGTGTCCCAATACGGCAGGCCAAATGATGATGCTTTCATAACTGGATATGAAAAAGATGAATATGTGTCGCTATCTGCGTAAGTATTTACAAGAAATGGTAGTTGCTATGGCTTATTGGTTGTGTTTCGCGCTGCTTTAAATGAGGTTAACTAGAAGAGCTCCAATTGGTTATCCAGTGCCATGTTGGATGACAGCTGTTTTTTGCCGTATGACCTGCGATCGCTATAAAAGCTGGGAGGAAGTGGAAGAAGCTGTTCGCAACTTCCAATTTGCGACCGCCTGTAGCTTTTTCAAATATCGTACGTATACTGCGAAGCAACTAGAGAAGTACTATGCGATAACTCGATTTTTGGCGTGCAATACTGATCGAGCTTTATAGCTGCAATATTGTGGAAACCGGTGTTTTCTTAAACACTTGTAATGGAATTTGCCTATTGTCAAACTTCCTCCGATCCAAGGTATCTTGGATGGATTAAAGCCGTTCTGCTCAAAGCGTCCATGGCGCTTACGGGTACCTTTTCCGTTTTTTCCCAGTTTTACTCCCGTTTTGCACCC
Source organism: Dicrocoelium dendriticum (assembly GCA_944474145.2). Taxonomy (NCBI): domain Eukaryota; kingdom Metazoa; phylum Platyhelminthes; class Trematoda; order Plagiorchiida; family Dicrocoeliidae; genus Dicrocoelium; species Dicrocoelium dendriticum. The sequence goes on from CALYDF020004525.1 coordinate 12,147, forward strand.
CGTTTTTGTTTTTATGGAGGTCGTTTAACTATTGTATGCGTGATATAATTCCACTCTGTTTTCCACTACGTCGGTCTCGCACTGCACCGAAGCTGTTGTTCCTGGTGGCTTGGATTCTGAGGTTATCGCACTTTGTGGCAGTCCAAGCTGCAATATACCACTAACTGACGATTCCGGCGGTATGCAGTGTGATGTCTGCAACCGATAGTACCACCAGCTTTGAACGGACCTAAATACCGAGCAGTACGCAGCGCTCGCCTCTAGCGGAAACTTTTTTCAGCTGTGCCCATTGTTGTAGTTGCCAGCATGGCCGCGCGGCTCTTCGTACGACAGATGTATCTCTTGATATCCGGCTGCGAAATGTAGAGCGTTCGTTCTCGATGCTCTCAGCTATTCACCTTAAGATTGCTCTGCTCATAACGACGCTTCCGGTCTTCAACAACGCAGATTTGATCGCTTCCACTGCAGATCCACTTGTGGCACCAATCATTATGTCACCCGTCCAGATGGCTGCGGACCACAAAAATGAAGCTGCCTCGGACGTCGTACCTAAAGGTACCCTGATCGCCGCCGAATTGCTGGTTCTAGGGTTTCTTCGAGTAAAGCCAAAGAGAGCCAGGAAACCCGTAAGCTCTCTGCTAACGAAGATGTTACAGTTGTCCCGGCACCGGAAACAAGCCAAGTGTCGTTACTTGTCAGACTGTCTGACGGTTGTGCGAAGGCGAAGATTCCAACACGCACTTCTTGTCAGCCGAAGGTGCCGGATATCTCGGTTTGTCACCGAGAAGGCATGGTCTGAATGTTTGCTGGACTCTGCTCAAAACGAAAAGGCGTCACGTGACCGTGCTTTCGTTATCAAGAAGAAAGAGCAGAACAAATCTGCCATAAAGCCTTTCGGTGGAATCACGAACCAGAAAAAAGTAAGTCTTGACAATGGAGCGAAAAACATGCCCTGCGGTTGCTATATCAAAGGATGGGCTAAAGCGATTCCCATCAACAGTGTTGAAGTCCCCTGCTCCAAGTGTGAAATCAAAGACCCGTGGGGTTAATACACCCCGTCTTGGCGATTGTTTACGAATAGTAGCGTTATGTTCTGTAACGCGGCTGTATCTACTGCTGTCCTCCCTACTGATTGCATGTTGGACGACCTTCAATGGTTTAAAAGGTGCATAAGGAAGCTTCTTCCGTTTGGATTTCCAGGCGTTACTGTTAGGAAACTGAGTAGACTGGAGAACGTCGCAGTTAATGTACCAAACCCTTGACCGCAGCTACTTCGTATGGTACTCTTTACCCCGGAGGGACGCAGCGCTCGCATGCGCTTTGCACTTACGCTGAAAGGTACAAATATTAGCGTTCAGCCGGACCTTCCTCTAGCCGACAGGCTGAAGTTAAGGGAGGCCATCAAGGACCTAAAAATAGGCGAGCGGCCGGGACACAAAGTCTCCGGTTAGTGGGTTTTCGGTGGTCAGCCGGCGGTCCTTTCCCGCCCTCCCACTGCCAATTCTGGTAGCGCAAGACCCAGGTCTGATTCTAACGAATACCTTCAGTTAGCGCTAAGTAATGTGCTCAGTCTAGGGAATAAGGTGTACGAGTTAGGTCTGCTTGTAGATGGGTCTCATCCCGATATACTCGCATTCACTGAAACGTGGCTGTCTCAGGACGCCACGGATGGTGAATTACATATATCTGGCTACGCACCATATAAATGCGATCGCTGCGCTGGCCGGCAGGGAGGAGGCGTCGCTGTTTATGTGAGCCGTAAGCTTGACGTTTTGAAGGCTCGCTTATTTCAGTCGGCAGACAAAACTGTTGAAGCTCTGTCTGCTGTGATTAGCACATCCTCGGCTCAGGTTACAGTTGCAATTGTGTATAAAGGCCCTGGGAGCGTGTCCAAAAAGGTACTTCACTTCATTTGCTCCCAGTCCACAAACAAATGTTCCTTGTTGGGTGGCTTCAACCCCCCAGAGGTTTGCTGGGCAGCTCTTTCTCGCCACTCAGCGTCAAGTACATTTGGTGCTGATGTGCCTGACCTGACGCTCCAAGTACTTTCGTGTCAGCTCATAGTCCTCCCCACTAGGTACATGGACGCCCAAATACCGTCTATCTTAGACCTTGCATTTTTTCTAAGTCACTCGATTTTTTTGGTGACGTTACTTAGGGACGTACACTGGGTTCCAGTAAGCATGTTAGTTGGCTCTTCAGTTGTACTCTCTCTAGACGCTACCAAAGTATCATTTAGTCTCACCCGAACATATAGCATGCAGACTATAACTCAATGAGAGCAAAGCCATCGGGTTTCCTTTATGAGATCTCAGCCGACGGTACTGTCCAGGTTAGCGGACGAAGCTACAGAGAATCCAAAGGGATACTTCGTTTATGTCAAAAGGCGCTGCGGTTCGAACGTATCAATTCCAGTATTGATGCGTGATGACGGTACTCATGCGCATACGGACTATGACAACGTCTGCGTACTTAGTGGGCAATATTCGACAGGGTTTGTAATGGAAACCTCGTTGAGAGGCGTTGAGCTGGTTCGCAGGATCCCAGTGGGTTCAGGAGTATCCGAATTTTTGTAGCAGAGACGGAGGTTCGTAGGCTGTTGCAAGGGATGAACCCTTCTAAGGCCTCTGGACCGGATTTAATTCACCCGAAACTGTTGTTTGATTTGGCTGGGGAACTAAGTTAACCGCCCTCTATGGTGTTCCAGAAATAAATAAATAAATAAATAAATAGTTTATTCTCAGTTTCATGGAGACACACCAACGCAGGCATGATCAAGGTTTAAAAACAGATGTGTATCACGACGATACATCGGGTTCAATAGTGTGTAGTTGAAACGGTGTCGGGAAGAGTTGATATGTGAGTCTAGTCGACTTGCCAGTATGTAGTTGTGGGCAGCGACTTTATTCAGTGGCGAGTCACATCCGCCACGTCGCAGTGTTGTTAAACAGACATTTGTGGCTTTTTATAGGGAGAACGCTTGCCAGGCGAAAACCCACCACGTCCTGCAACACTGCCGTAAAGCATTTTGAACATTAATGTTGAACTGGCAACGCCGCTTGACGACTGGTTTTACCTTCGGTTTTTCGCAGAGTAATGGCTTCTAATTTCCTCTGTTAGTTGGACAGGTAATTTGATCGGGGTCGCCATGATTTTTGAGGTCGGTGGAGGAGAGGGACATCGCGATTATTCATCTTGTTGTATGTCCAGGTGAGCAAAAGTCCAACTTTTCCGCTGTCCAGATTTTTCAGATGTATAATGTATGGGAGTATGAGGATATGTCCAGTTCTTCATACTTTACAAGGGTTATGGTGATTGTAGTTCGGTCCTTTCGGAGTTCTACCATGCTCCAGGTAAGTCCTTGTGGGTTGTTACGTCCTTCTTGGGCCAAAACTGTTCCTCAGTCCAATCCCAGATCTCCAAGAAGTCCCGGACCTCAGAGAAAAGGGAAAGTGAGGGACAACCGAGAGAAGACCGCAAGAACAGGCATGGAGTTGAACATTGTTAATGTCTTAAGTTACAACATTTGGGCTTGAGACAAAAGCATGTACACTGTGCAACAATAATTATGCTGAAAATGTCTTTGAATATCCTACAGAATCATTAGCCGTATGGGTGGTTTGCTAACGCCTACCTAGAGACTAGATCGTTGTACAAGTAAGTAAAGTACGAAGTATCCGTTTAGTAGGAGCCAATAATTGCGTGGGGATAGAGCAAAGAGAGTTAGAATAATGGTAGTGATTGTCAGGTGCATGAACAGCACGTAGTTAGCGTAATCCGAGAGGGAGCGCATAATAAGCGGAAATAAATAGGTTGCCGCGAGAGAGTCCTAAAGATTAATTGGTGGCAGGGCAGCGGAAGGATTGGATGCAGATATTCTAGAGGAATAAAGGTTATTGAGATACGGTGTGGCTCCTAACAAGCATTAGATCATCGCATATGCATAGGGCCAATGGCCACTAGCTACTTCTGAACAGATGCCGAATTTAAGACGACCGACAGATGGTGGCGCTAGGAGAGACTCGGTGGCCAGATGCAGCCATCCCAATCAGACGCTTGGTCACTAGCGTATGCCTATAGGGTCGCTGAGTGTATCAACAAGCCAGTTAAGGTAAGGGATAGTTCAGGTGGTAGGTCAACAGACCAGCTGAGCTGTGACGCAAACAATCCAAGAGAATGAACATTGTAAGAAGGAAGCGAGCTCCGGATATCCGCAAAGTTAAATGGAAGCTATGGTGACTAGCTGCTGCTAAGCAGAGATAGTGGCTCTAGAAAAGGATGGCTGGTGTAGCCATACCATTAAGACGTTTGATCACTACTGGATACCTACAGTTTCGATGAAGAAATCAACATGCGAGCGAAGCTTAGCGAGACAGACGGCAGAGGAAAATGAAGGTTTGAGAGTCAGGTAGTGGCTCCTTGCAAGCTACATGGGGCTAAAAATGACCAGCTGCCGTCAAGAGGAGCTGATGCGCGTAAGATGAACGACGGATAACGGCGCGCTAGGAGAGAAATGAATGGTCAGCAATAGAGTTCGGATTAACCTTCAGTTACCAGTGGATCCTACGGTGGCACATAATAGGTCAACAAACCATCTGAGCTGTGACGCAAACAATCCAAGAGAATGAACATTGTAAGAAGTGAGCGAGCTCCGGATATCGGCAAAGTTAAATGGAAGCAATGGCGACTAGCTGTTGCTAAGCAAAGACATTAGCTCTAGAAAAGAATGTATCAGTGGCTGTTGAAGCCATATCATTAAGACGTTTGATCACTACTGGATACCTACAGTTTCGATGAAGAAATCAACATGCGAGCGAAGCTTGGCGAGACAGACGGCAGAAGAAAATGAGGGCTGTAAAGTCAGGGAGTGGCTCCTTGCAAGCTACTTGGAGCTAACTATGACTAGCTGCTATCAAGAAGAGTTGACGCGAGTAAGATGAACGACGGATAACGTCGCACTACGGGAGGGAAGAGAGACCAGCAGAGCTGTGACGCAAACAATCCAAGAGAATG
>CALYDF020004526.1:0-15000 GCA_944474145.2 Dicrocoelium dendriticum
ACATTGACCGAATCCTCAATCCTCGATGCAAACTTTTGCAGATGACGCAAAAATCTGGAGAGTTATTCGCTCAACATCAGACTGTGCCCTCCTCCAGAATGATTTGGATAGAATCAACAAATTGGCAGATTTAAATCACCTCCCCCTGAATCCTGCCAAGTGTTACCTACTGTCATTGCGTAGCAATCTTACCTACACGTACCTCCTGGGGCAGTACGTTTTACGGCGCGTGACCACAGAAAAAGACTTAGGTATCATTGTGCAAGAAAGTCTGGGGAATTCGCTCCAATGTTCCAAAGCATCGAACGTGGCGAACATGAACCTGAGACTTTTGAGGCGAGCTTTTGGTGTTTTTGAACGACGGTTGGTACCCATGCTTGTCAACTCCTATATCCGTCCCCACTTCGAATATGCCGTCCAGGCTTGGTGCCCAGGGTTAAAACGGGACATTCATCTCTTAGAGCAGCCCCAACGAAGAGCTACCAAGGCAACACGCGGATTATCTGGTCTCCATTATGAAGTGTGTCTCAGTTTAATCGGAATGTTTTCCTCCGAATACCGACGACTACGCGGAGATCTCATTCTCGCATACCGGATATTAACGGAAAGCGATCACCCGTGCAAATCGCTGCTCACCCTAGCCTCATATAAGCGATCGAGAGGTCATAAACTCAAGCTGATAATCCAACACTCACGATTAGACTACAGAAAATATTTTTACTCCCTTAGAATCTGTTCACAATGGAATGACTTGCCAACGCAAGTGGTAAACGCTCCGAATATTACAGCCTTCAAACAATTGTTAGACATTCATCTGAGTGACAAACAACACATTGTTGTGTGATGTACTGGGTTTAGACTATTGGCATTTCAGTTCCATGTCGGAATCTAAAGATTTTTATTTATTTTGCATTTACCATCTTATGGGTCTTGTAAAGCCAATGCTTTTTATCCCATCATACACTAATGAACTATTGAACTATTGAACCTAAATAACTTATTGAGTAAATTTACGTGAGAATATCGTTCAATCGACTATTCCACGTGTGGTTCCAAATCATCTGTACACCCACGTTTCCAAAATACGGCTTTCACTCAAACCATCTACTGAATCGCTATTACATAAGCATCAGGTCACAGTAATTCCCATGCACTTGTCTCCCATGCAGGAGCATGGTTACTTTTGCACATACTGATCCGTGCACATACAGATAGCTTTTCGATTACTGAGAACTATAGGTATAATTACTATTATCATAATTCAAATGTTAACGTGCTACACAGTTTATCGATGTGGGGCATCCAAGTAAAGATGTAAAAAGCTCATAGAAAGTAGTGTAGAGTAAGAATGGAGGCCGGCTCGGAGGATATCAAATAATATATAAATAAGCATGCCTCATAAAATTTATGCTATGTGTATTACCGCGAGCACATCAATCGGACTGGAATGTGACAAAGATTAAAACTCTATTTTTTCCTGCTACAAGTAGTACACCATGGTTCAGTGATTAAAGCCGCACGGGAAAGAACAGCTAGGTATTCAGATAGTGAATGAGACTAATAAGATCGGTGCTATTCTGTCATATCTAGATACAGATTAACAGTGGAACTACATAAAAATTTAACATCGCTTATAAGATATACTATGTGCATCATTACCATTCATCGCAGATAAGTACCTTCTACATGGTGTTTGTAAGGATAATTCTGTGTGGAACCGTGGGAAAGTAGCAACCATTAAAATCCTTGGACTTCATTGTAGCAGAATAATCCAAGTGAATGCCTATCCGTACAGGAGAAAATAGTGCGAATGCTAGTACGAGCATTCGGTAGAATAATCGAAAACAGCCCTGTTTGCAAATGAGCAAATGCATCGTCATTCTATCAAGCGAAGTACCCAGGTCACCTTTTTATATTTCAGCATGCAAAGTTGATATACCAAGTTAAAATTGTACCAGTGAAGTTCAACGAGAAAGCGATACAGAAACAGCTATTTACACCTATGTCAATAGTTCAATAACGATGATTCCAGTAAGCTCATTTTAAATCTGCGTCACATTATGTACATTGTTTTCTATCATCTATATACGACTTGATAAATTTAAAGAACTGCAAACGAGCATCTTTCGAACCTAGTATTTATACAGGTCAACACCAGATCCCATGAGCAGTATCGACTTACAAACATTGCCGAGAACTGAAATGGCCTTAGTGGTTTTGTAGTCTGCATGACTGTGGAAGTTAACAGAGCCTAAAACACTCATTGCAAAGCTTTTTATCTCTTTCATTGTCAGTGACTTGATCCGTGTATGTAAACGAAGTGACGTTATATAATACCAGTGAATATTCCATTTCCATGGGTCGCACAAACGGTTTGAAGTCCTAAGACCTTGGAATATGAGACCGACCAGTGCCTCTGCCGTTAGTATGCATTGGACTGACAGCTTATTTCTCAACCACGAAAATATTGGTCTCCGTGAAGAAAGTAGTCGGATGCGCTGTTGACACACAAATAATAACAAGGAACTTCATTTGAGCCATTTAGAATCCGAAGGATCGTGGAAATTTTGGGTTGCTTATTTGCACTTGTGAAAAGAAAAACCAGTTACCTTTATTTGTTCAGATAGCTAGGTGAAAATTCCACCACTTAAGAACCGTGAGTTTCAAATGGCGTATGAATATCAGTGAAGTAGTCGCATACTTATCTGTTCAGGCGCATACATAAAGCTGCCTGGTCAGTAAATATTATTTTATCCAGCGGGAATGCTAAAGTAATAAACGTCCTATCACGGGTGCCCCCAGGTTTCGGCAAAGCAGTAAGAGGTTTAGACTGATTTACGCGTGCCATTGGTTTTCCACTGGACTTGCCGAGGACTTCGTTTTTTCACCTCTATAGGTTTTCATTAAGAGCTACGAAAATACGAATATACTTATTTGGTTCACGCATAAATTCTACTATTATTACCTCGATAGATTATATTTTCGATGAGCCAGTTTCGTTGGTGAAATAATTTAGCATTCAGGGTTATTGCACATAAGTGTCGCACACACGCACAAATCTCATTCGCGAGGAAGAACCTGTCTTTATTCATCGAAATTAGGCGGATGTATAATTATGCTGTTTAATGGTCTCAATTTCAGACGAGAATACAGTTTTCCCTCAATGCATCTATTTGACCTGACTAGGTCTAAAAAGAATTACACTAACCCATGGTAACCACATTTAATCTTGTCCAGAAAACTCGCGGATGCACGAGTGATGCGAATTGTGGGAAATAGGTCATGAATATTATCTTCTTTAGTGAGTACAAGAACAGGGATTCAAAAACATATTTGGATAGAGTTTATAAAAGCCATGTATTTGGAGGTATTAGCTGTGAGTTTGAATAACTGTAAATTGTGTTAACCACCTACTATTTTACGGGCTGCCTTCAGTTCGGATTCATGCATGAACGGTCCAGTAAGATACTCAGTACGTGGAATATAGGTGCAGCTATTCGAAATTCAAGATGTCTTCCGATATTCTACAACCAAATTCGGTATTTCGGAGCAACAACAAGCATGTGTTCGGACATGGAAGCATGAACGTCTATAACCACGGATGTGAAGAGATATATCAGGATGAATGTAATGTTTCATTAATGAACACCGCTTGATTGCCAGAGGGAAAGTTAAGCATGGCCAATTATTGTCTTGTAAATTTGGATGACGATTAGTTGATAAAAATTGCACGGTTAAACTAACGGCAGCTGCAGCAGGGGTATCAATATCAACACTGTCCTACTTACCTACACTCACCCTAACTCCACTTATTCCGGAATCTGGAGCCATGAGTTCGATCTTAAATCAGTGGATTGACACATGCACTTAGGCAGTAGTAGATAAGGGTTTGGTTAAAGCCGTAATGGAGCCGGTGGGACACCTTATGTTGAGGAATTTGTGGGTAACCGTGTTGTTATATGTCAATGGATGTGTACCCAAATGATTGGTTGCGAACCAAGACCATCCAAATATCGTAATGTGGTTATCAATATATAGATAGGTACAAGTAACTCGTGGAAATTAGTGACAAAGCCACAGATGTCTATTTCATTGATAAAGGGCGACTGCATTCTGTTGTTGCGACTGATGTGGCGAGTCGTACCTCGGTATGTTCCATAGCGACCTAACGGGCGTTGGAAAGGCTGTTTTGAGAAAGCTGACTTGGATACCTTGTATATGAAATATTTTCGGGCAAATATCCTGTATATTTCGGTATCAGTTGCTCATTGAGAAGTGTGGAGGAGACCATTGTAGTGTAATACAATAACGTGCTTTCTAGGTTTGTGCAGTCAAATTCAAACAAATTTATAATTGGATAGTTTTCATCATCCTCGGAAAAGTACAAATTGCACCAGCAACCCCAACATCTCACCTTAAGAACTTCGGAAATCATTTTCCCTTTTGCCATGGATGAAACTTCGGTTCCATTTATGTGTCATTACTGATGAATCATACAAAAATGATACCACAGTCATCAAGTAACTCGGTCTAAAATATTGGTTCATTCAACCTAGTACTGACACGCAGATTTATAGTGTTTCTATCTATTCTCGTTTGCTTTCAACGTACGGCGGTACTCTTCGAGGCAACTGTGAATACCACGTTATAGAAATACTTCCAACCACTTAAGATAAGGAAGAAAAGCTTATCAAAATCCGTCAGAAGGCAAAACTGCTTGAAATAAACTCCTGTGAGCCTCCAATTTACGCATATAAATTGTGTGCAAACTTCCAAACCAAAACATATCACTTTCTTGGAAACCCTTAGGTAAACACATCAACTTCTGTTTTTACAAATGATACCTGGTTGAAATTAATTTATTTAAGAGGAATAATATCTCTTCGCTAAAGCAAATAAGAAGAAAAGTAATATAGAACCAGTAAATTAACCATTTTTTTCACACTAGCTGAATTTATCTGGCAGTGAGTAAGGTGTTTATTCCCCGAAAATGCCAAGAAAAGCAGGATTGTAATGGTCTATAATGTTTGCAGCAGTTGTGTAACAAACGCTATATTATGAAATTTCACAATATTGATGTGTACAAAATATATGCTGTTTTTCGTCCTCCACAGGGAATATTTTCCATGCTGATCTCCACCAGCACATGTCTTGTGATTAACATTGATCACATCAATGTTTGTGCGGAACTTATACAACGTATGCTAACGAAGACTGATGCGTTAACTTAATTTTTCTAAACAAATGTGCGGTCTATCACGTGCTCAGCTTGGCCGCTCTTTTCAACCACTGTCATATGAGTGGTCTAGTACCTGACATATTGATATCAGTAAAGATAATCAACGGGCCGGAAAGTCTTCCTATAACCTTCGTCTAGGTTTCTGCAATTCGTTGGTCTTGAAATTCTTAGCGAAACTACTTGCGTTTCCGCTTTCATACAATCACATGCAGATGTTGTAAAACAGTTTACTCATAAACCTACGGAAACACACTGAATACTGTGTCTTATCTTGTATATTATATAGTATCTGAACTAGACTCAAATGTAACCGCCTATTTATCAACCATTCAGAGGTTTTCTGGAACATCAGCATTTTAATTTCGGTGAAGCAACTGATTAAAACCAACTTAGAAACCATACCCACGTCACCAAGCACAACAAAACAAGTTATCTACACCCTACTCCGGTCGTAGAATTTTACTTGGAGCGATATTTTGTGCCACTATTTTATGTAACGAACAACTCTTATGACCTCTAAATTATTTGATTTTTATAGGTCGATGTTATCCTTCTAGGATGCATCACTGGCATCGAGATATTAATTCTTCAATCTCTTCGGAATGCGTTTGGGCTGTGTTTGTCGTCCTGGTATCTCCGCCTGAACCCCGCTAAATTTTGCGGTGAATATCTTTGCCGCTTCTGGCCGATGAGCTACAAGTTGTTGTAGTGAAGCCTTAAATAAATGGAACCAATTTATCCGAATGAGTATATTTGTCTATGTATGTCGTTGAGGCAATTACTTATAGAGAAGGCAATATTTTACACTTTCATTATCTCATGATATGACTTTTAAATTGCGCTCGCGTTCATTCAGCCTCACTGGCTCTAAAATTCCTCCGAATATGTTCCCTGGCTACCGAAACGTAGTCGAATTTAATTGCCATCTTTTCGAAATTTACTTCATGATGTAGTATGAGGTTTTGAGAGACACTTACTGATCTTGTTGACAGCCAGCATGTAAATTCCTGTGCCAGCTATGCGCGTAAATTTCCAGGCGATAATTTTTACACCTTTGTCTATCGTAGACATAATATATTTCTTCTGCTCTCTTAAAATGCAAAACAATTTTCTCGTAGCATATCCGCAAATTGTCACAATTACTTCCTGACCTAACGAAATTGGAAAAATGGAACAATGATATAATTCGGATAAAACAGCCAAGACTTGACAGGTCCGTGGGATGGTTTGTGGGAATAACGCTAGTTCAAACGTGAAGAACACGTCTGTGCACTCACCATATTATCTAACTTAACACCATGAAACAATGAAACAATGGTTTACTACGGGTAAACAAGCATTGCTTAGCAAGTCCCGTGGGATGGAAATTATTGCGAAAATCAATTGCATGATAAAGTGAAAAGCGTTGTGGTGGACTCACCATAGACTTATGTGGAATAGCGGAGATGTTTGTGAATTAAACGTATAAATCCATAAATATATTAGTTAGGCGTTTGGCAAGACACCGTTTGATTGAGTTTTGTAGCCCCTGGCTAACAAGTCATAAAATGAAATGTAAGTGAGACAATGCATTATTAACACATTTTTTAACTACTGCAAGCTTCGGAGCAGAGACGACATAATTAGGGAGGGCGTTCCAAGGCTAATACACGTGAAGGAAAAAGAAATTTTCACGGCATTCAAGCCGGCTATACTGAATTGTCAGTTTCAGAGGGTGACCTCTTAGTTTAGTGTTATGGTTCAATTCCAGCAGCAAATGTGGTTTGGGTTCTTCAGAATCCGGTAAACCATTATGAAATCCCCACGCAAAAGCCGATAACGACTGCTGTAGATTCTTAGAGATTTCAGTCTAAGCTGTTAGGGCAGATGAAAGAGACCCCTGACGTTCTTGGTTGCCCGTAGCTGAGCAGTCTCAAGAGCAACCAGATCCTGTTTTTGCAACGACTTCCACGCTTGGATAGCATATTCCACGTGAGGTCGCACGTAGGCTTTAAGCATTTGGGGAAAGCTTGATGGTTCAAACCGACCGAAGGCACTGCGAAGAAGGCCGAAGTGTTAAATGCCCGTTCTCGTCGCTTTCTCTGCCTGTTTTGAACACCCGAGATCTTCCTGTAGCAATATACTCAGGTCACGCTCCTGAGAGACCTTCGCCAAGGTGTGATCTCCAAGCTCTTAAGCGCTCACCAGCTAGTGAAGCAGATGTATCACTTTGCACTTAGCTATGTTCAATTGAAGCTTGTTCCTTCTTGACCATTGGTAAATGCAATCTAAATCATGTTGGAGCAGATCCTGATCTGGCTTGTTACTAATCGCCCGCCATATCTTGACGTCATTGGCGAAAAGCAGGAAAATTGAGGAGATAACTGATGCCAGGTCGTTGATAAACACCAGGAATAAGCGCGGTCCCAGCACTGAGCCTTGCGGGACATCACATTCCACCTCAATTGGGTTAGAGAGTCATCCGCTAACACGTACTTGAAGCTTCCGTTGGTGAGGAAAGCTGCCAATCCAACCAAGCACAGGATCTTTTATTCCGTAGCTCTGTAGCCATGGAAATAGGATGCGGTGATCCAATCGGTCGAAAGCTTTGGAGAAGTCCAGACAGATGACGTCAACTCCGACCCCATCATCGGCCACTTCCGTCCAACTACCTCGTGCAATCAGTAGGTTGGTGGTGCATGACCGGTGTTGACGGAAGCCATGCTGTTCCGGTACCAAGATGTTGTATTTCTCCCGGTAGTCCATTAAAGCCTCAGCGATGACTGCTTCCATCACCTTCGCGAGCACAGGGAGGAGAATCACTGGGCGATAGTTTGTAGGATCTGAACTTCTACCGCCTTTAAAAATAGGGGTGATAATGTCGCACTTCTACATAGTGGGGACTTGTTGTTTATCAAAGCATCTTTCGAAGAACTTTGAGAGTGGTTCAGCTAACTTGTTGGCCACAGCCTTCAGTGCCTTCGGGCGGATGTTGTCTGCTCCAGGAGAACTATGCTCATGCAGTGAGTGTAACTTCCTTAGCACTATTGATGGGTTGAAAAGTACATGTGTAAAAAATGGTGTCGGTAATCCGCATGACATTTTGGGACAGGTAGAGGTTGCGAGTACGAAAATTGGGGCGTATTGTAGCCGCACAGCATTAGCTGCTTCTTCGGCACTTTGTACTCTACCGCCTGGCGTGAAAAGTGGAGGGATTCCATGCTTCACTTTACGAAGCTTATTGATATGCCTGTATAGCAATTTGTTGTTTGCCAAGAATTTTTGGCTAGGCACTGTTGATAAGTTACTTTGTCCTCACGGACAAGTGCAGTGCAATGGTTGTGATGGATCAGGAATTTGTCCCAAGTCTCTGAGTGGGGGTTAATCTTGTAGGCACGCCATGCTGCATCCCTTATCGCCAGGCATGATTGATTCCTGCTCCTTAGAATTGAAGGCTATTTCGCGGGACAAAGGGGCTTGATCTCTGATGCTCTGTTGATGATGTCGCTGAGTCTATTAATGACCTCTGCCCAAACGTTGTCAAGTGAACTTCTGTTTGAGAATTCCCAAGCCGCTAAATCGGCGAGTTCTTTCAATACGTGGTAGCGTGTGATTGTATGAGTTAGTTCCGAGTGTTCAGATGGATATTCTGCATAACAAACATAGTTAAAATTTATTACTACATGGTCGCTGAGACCTAATGGACTATCCATCAATAATTTGTTAACCATGTGCTCTTATTTCGTGAGCACAAGGTCCAATATGGACTGTTTGTTTGCTGTCCTGAATCTAGTGGGTGTGGTGACACGGTTGTACAAAGGAACATTCGCGATAAGTTCATGCAAGTCTGCTTTGAACTGCTCACTGGGCGATGCCGAAACCTCCAGATTGTGTAGATTGAAGTCCCCGGAGATGAGAATGTGGCTGTACTTAGTGCGTGTTACTCTGTTTAGGCCACGGATCAAGCAGAAATCCATTTCGGGAGTGGACGCTGGGGGCGGTAAACGATAGCTACAAGACATGCGTCGTTGTGTCTTAGTCGGAGACGGCACCAGAGTGAGTTGGTAACATGTGTTTCCAGATCATCAACTATTGTACATTGTAGATCGCTGCGGTAGTAGAGTAGGGCGGCACCTCCGCTTCTGGGGCGGTCGTTCCTGCTGAGTGACATTCCGGCTATCTCAACCTCAGCATCAGTCACCTCTTGGTGTAACCAAGTTTCGGTAATAGAAATTAGGTCCCAAGCATTCACAACCTGACGTAGTCGAAGTTCGGTAATTTTACTGAGGAGCCTTTGGGCGTTAGTGTACATACACGAACGTTTCTCAGATTTAAGCCATGTTCCGGAGGTTGTACAATTCATACGTGAAGTTTCGTCGACCAGTGAGTGGCCGGCAACTAATGGTTTTTTCGATGTGTACTTGGTGAAGGGTTTAACGTCTTATTCATCGTCCATGTAGATAGTCCTGTGTCTAACCTTCGACGTACAGTGGAAGGTGTCTGGTCAATATCATCTATAGATTGTATGGGCTCATTCGTCAAACTACTGGTGCATTGTTCTTTTATAAACCCCATTCCGTTTGGCTGTTTGTGTGACATATCATCTCTAGGTGGCATATCGCTGATTGTCTTCAGCCGAACCTCAGATTTTAGCTTGCAACGGAATATCTATCAGCTTTTTAACATCCGTGCTACCAAAAGTTTTGATTGAAGGACCACTTCCTTCCTTTCTTCCTACGTCCTTTGTAGTTCGGTGAGGTAAGCAGTCGTAACACGGATTTCGCTAACACATCATCCAAGCAGAGTGACACATCATCCAAGCACACATAGGTAAATCCGTCCACCCAGATTTCGTGGGGTTGTTGAGCACCATGTTTGGCTGCATCTTGTCATCACAGTGAACAGAAATCAGGGCAAGTAAATGAAAATGAGGTAAGGCATCGTCGAGTCATTTATCTTAAAACAATTTGCAGCCTGGGTGCTCGAATGACAAAATTCGAAATGGCGTTGAACGGTCGACAAAGTCGAAGGGAAAGATAATTGCAGCGGCACTTTAACCGACTGTTTTGGGTGACAAGTTTTAATTGATGACAGTTTAATGCTGTGTTGTTGCTAAGCTTCAGGAGGTGGCAGCAAGCGTGACCAGCTATTTTTCAAAATCTGTAACGCTAAGATGAGTTCATCCCGTAGAAGGTGATACATTCCGCTGTACACTCCTGGGGCTTTCAGTCGCCTAAGGTATTGCAGGTCAGACAAACCCCTCGCATTATTCGTGCACGTCACTCTTCGGTCTTCAGTGCAACCAGGTCGTACTTAAACAGGGTTGCCAAGCCTGAATCGCGTACTCTACACGGGGCCTCACATTTACATTGAGCACTTTGGTGAAGATGGAATGATTAAACTGCCCGAATGCTCTTCCTAACAGGCTAACATGTTTTTCGCGGTTTTAAACTCCTTCAAGGACTACGCCGAACAGCTGAGGTCGTCTTGGATTACCCCCCCCCCCAAGAACTCGCTCTTGTGAGGAGATTTTCAGGAGGTCGTCTCCATGGTTACATGCGTACGTGTGATCGTGGCGGATATCCAGGGTTTTGTACTTGTCCGTGTTAAACGGAAGTAGATTGAACTATGATCATTCAAAAGCGTAGTCTATCTCGTTGAAAAACATCGTGGTAATCCTGCGATTGGGTTGCCCTCCATACCTTGATTTCATCAGCAAAAAGCAGGAAATTTGACTTCATGACACTCGCCAGGTCGTCAATGTAGAATGAGTATAACCGCAGTCCCAACACGGATTCCTGTGGAACACGTAATCCAAACCAGTTGGATCAGAAATCCAAACACGAAATCGAACCTGAAGGCTCCGCTGAAAGGGGAAGTTTCTGATCTATTTAAGGACAGGTTTATCAACTCTGTATGCTTGCAGATTTTGGAAGTGAGGCGATAATATATAGATAATAATAATACATAAATTTCTCCTGAGGCGAGAAACTGTCTGTAGCGGCACAGATGAATGTGGACAAACGTATCCATGCTTATGCATGATCGATGTGCGTTGGTGGAACAATGTGGCATGCGTTCCATGTGGTTACGCTCCGGTTGATGGTTGATTCAAAAGCCAGTTTTTGTAAACGTGGGATAGCTTATCGAGGTAGCTCTCCAACGTAAATGTAGTGAAAATGGTATTTAGACCAAAGTAATTGGAGAGCCGGCTTTTGAATGTTGCCGCATTGTCACTTGACCTGATTGTAAATGTTAATTTTTTCCACAGATAGCAATGTCTAACGAGGAAGCTAGAGCAAACTTTCGTTCTAGTCTTCGGTATATTCCAGGTAAAATAGGGAGCCGTTAATTTTCCTCTGCGACGGCCAGAGCATCAACAAATTGATAAAAGGAAATGTCATGGTGTAATGCGTAGGCAGAATATTATTAGGTTGCCTAGGCCTAGACCGGGGAACGATTAGTGATCTCAAACAAAGCTTTTGG
The DNA here is from genome assembly GCA_944474145.2 of Dicrocoelium dendriticum. NCBI lineage: Eukaryota > Metazoa > Platyhelminthes > Trematoda > Plagiorchiida > Dicrocoeliidae > Dicrocoelium > Dicrocoelium dendriticum. Next base: position 11,705 of record CALYDF020004526.1, read on the forward strand.
TTCAAAAACCTTACCGCAAGGAAGCAAGATTTTGACACTGGACTACAGAGGGCCCGTTTTAGGGAATAAGGAGCCACCCTCATTCCATGCCCCAAACTAGAGGACCAAGCGGCTAAGTTTCTCTGACCTATAACGATTGACCAATCTGGTATGAGTGTCTCTGAAGGTGCAAAAATCACCACCCAGGTTAGCTCAGTAGATCTCTGAGGCACACATACCATCGCACCACGGTAAGGTCCAGCCTCATTGCGGTGGGCCAAACGCATGTAAGTAAAATCAGTAGCTAGTTCCACAAAATTCCTTCATTTCTCTGCTGTGGAAAGGTTTGCTTAAGACTTCCAAGCAACTTCCGTATATATATATATATATATATATATATATATATATATATATATATATATATATATATATACATATATATATATATACGTTAAAGCAAATTATGGAAGTATGCCAGTGAAATACGTGTGCCTTTTTGGGCATTAGTTCTAGTAATGACCAAGGTTTCCATGTATTCAGGTGGTCCACAAAGATTCTTTCATTACTTTTAGTATTCAAGTGAAGCTAACACTTAATAACGCTTCCTTTTTGTTACTGCTTTCATTTTAGAAGTTTTACGTACAATGATAATGCGTCGCATGCTAAACCATTTCGACGGTTAGCAGGCGCATGTCTTCTATTTATCCTGCCTGTATTGGCCATTGTTTCTAATTACCCGGTAGTTGTGAAGAAAGCCTGGTGATTTCTACTTTCGTATGTGTCACCTATGCATGTGATCTGAGAGTACATATTGAGATAAAGTTGCATCATCCTTCTTCTCATTGTACTCATTAGCAGTATGCTACTTTCGTTTGTTGGAATTAGTACAGCCAAAGTAAGCGCAAGTTCTATGTGGAAAACGAGTAAAGCATGAACATCACAAGTGTTACAAACTCAAATTTTGCTCACAACAATCTCTATTTCCGCACACAGTGATCTTCTGATTTATTGTATGAGGGTATCTATAAAAAACGGAGAAAGAAACCTTCTAATTTCCTATCCCGCAATTGATGAAATGAAATTGTTTTAACTGGTGACCAAAATGGTCTCACGGTACAAGACGGTTGACTAGCCATTCTCATTTAATAACCTAAATGTGGAATGAAAATTACCAGTGTAATCGTAGTTATGGTCTAAATCCCATCCGTCAAGATAGGAAGGAGTCACATAATTTAATTGATTCAGTTTCTTTTTTGAAAACATTTAGTTTACGATGTAGATACTTTCGTAACAGCTCTCCCGCAAATCAATTTATAGCCGGTTTCTTTGTGACTTGGGTCCAAAAGCAGTGATAATTTGAGATAAAATTGGAACCCGACCCAAAATGGCTGAATATATGCGCCTTGGCAACTAGGATATAACTGTTAGCAGCGTTTATCTCAGTAGTTGGAAGTTTAAATAAGGTCCTTGCATAATTGCCCAGCGAATGGATTGTGACAAGTAATTTCAGTTTGAGCAAGATTTCATTAAGGGGAATTGTTTGTCCATTCGATCAATCTGATCGCATTCCAAGTGTATAGTTACAGCTCTGCTTGTGGCCGCAGTCTCTCTGATGTTATACTTAAACCAAATTTACTCTTACAATTCTCGACGCATACGCGTGTTCTTACTTGCGTATGATCTAGTTTAACCAGCGCTATTTAGTGCACTCCAGCATTTAGATGAAAATTATGCGGATCCCATGTAACTTCCACATTGAATTTTTACACCCTTTATACCGAAACCCATGTGTTATTTCTAGAATCCCGAACCAAGCACCACCGAGACAGCCATCACCTTCTACATAACATACGTCGCCACAGTAACAACACGCATCCGCCAGCCTCAGGCACCCAACAAGCAACACCGCCCGCCACGCCAACAGTATAGCCTCGCACCAGGGCCACCACCACACCAACCCCATCCACCGATCCGTAAAACAATGACACGCCTCGATGCCCACCCGGGCCCCCCGGCGCCCAACTGCTTCCCCGCACCCAGTACTTGCGGACACCGTAGAACTCGACACGACACACTACAAACTGTCAGCCCACTCTCCCCCGCTCGAATCAACCGCCACAACCCACACACGCCTGCACGCCACCACACCCATCCCTCCAACCAATCCATCACCACCCCCATCACACCCACGCGGCGGCCACGAAACAAAAATAATCATCTACCTACGAAAGCACCCAAGGCATCACCGGAACAATGCGTATGCCTGCCAATCCCAGAAAAGATAGCCAAAAGCGAAAGAACGGACTCCAAAACATAAACACAACCGAAAAAGAAAACTCTCCCATAGCAAATACCTCAATGTTCGGGGCGGCATAAAAGAATAAAACCATTACCGCTACCTAGCAGATTGCACAACTTCATATACCCCCCACTCATTAGCCCACCAACAAACAAAGTCTCTCACGCATTCACCAAACACAACCCACACGACACACATCACAACAGCACAAATCCACTACAACTGCCCACACACACAGTACATTTAAACCTGCGTAATTCCTACAATAGCCCCACATTTCAACATATAACCAGCGATATCATATCTCCACACCACTTACACGTCGTAAATGGTACTCAGCAGCCATCGATCAGAACCATTTGCACCGTCACGTGCCACGCATACGGCCTTTCTAACTACCTATTCAAACACTACCTTTACCACATCTTCGCCCCACGGCACGCATCAAAGCAAACGTCCTACACCCGGCATACACACACACTCTCCCCCCCCCCCCCCCCCCCCCCCCCCCCCCCCCCCCCCCCCCCCCCCCCCCCCCCCCCCCCCCCCCCCCCCCCCACCCCCTCTGCACTGACCAGCCAGGACAACATTCATCCTGCCTGCATACCTCCACAGACAATAAAATGAAACTGGAAAGCCATATAAGATCATAAATCATCACAAGCACAACCGAACACAGCAATCCCACGATCCTGCAGTCCGAACCAGCATCCAAGGACCAGAGTCCAACCGCACCCATTAACCCAGCCAGAATACTAAAAAACTATATTAAAGAGGGCTAGCTCATAAAACGCAAACTCCGACACCTGAATCGCACCAAAAACCTACAATCACTAGCACAACCAAACCCTCCGCAGCAACTAACATGCAGCCACCCCCCATACAAAAACCCCAGCAGACAGCGCAACAACTAGACAACGTGGATATCAGAAGGCCACGGATGCTGGGGAACGAACTCAGCCATGCCTCCCCAGCAAGAACGGACGATCACAACACCGCACATATCGCCCTTCGTCTC
>CALYDF020004527.1:0-17101 GCA_944474145.2 Dicrocoelium dendriticum
ATAATTTCACTGAACTTGTGGGTGCTTAATAATGAACATACATTTTGTTATTCCTCAGTTTAGTAACGTAAGTGAAGTGGTCCGGGTTATTGTTGGCAACTGGGGTGAAAAGGTGACCAGGGATAATTAACCTGGTTCCAAAAGTCAGTTCTGATATTAAACATTGAATGGTTGATGGAAAACTTGTACACAATTAAAGCAAAGCCATCGGAAGTAAGTAGGTCCGTTGAGTTGGCCTATAGTTTGCCTTGTTTGCGGATTTTAATTATCAACATAAACGTTTGTCTGAGCCGTTTGATTGGGTAGGAAAGACAGTGGTGTTATTCCGTTCTGGGTCCATAATTATGTCAACTGCTGGAAGAGCTGCCATTTGGATTGTGAACCGCGGTCAGTTGTGATTTTAGTCTTTTGCAAGTGTGTCTGTCATGGCAATAGCTTCAGTCCATCGAGTGAAACGGCTGGTGAATATCAGTGGAAAAATTACCACTGGAATATGCTAGTGATCTGACGTTATCAATGTGAACATGTTCAAATTCGCTGTCTGCTTATGAGGAATATCCGATATATCCATACGTATCGCCATTGATTTCGAACTTTGACATGTTTAATAACGTGTTGCCCATGTGCGGATGTCTTTGTTCATGTTCGCCATACAAAGCATTCTGAGACCAATATGATAATTGCGTGTATATCGAATGCAGTACGTAATGAACAGTCTCGAACATTATTCTTCACATGGATACGGGTAACGTTGGTCTTGGAATTGCCGTGGAAACGTCAAATCCGGCATACCTAGTGTACTGCACAGAGGAACGGATTGGATACACAGTAAAAGCGGTTTGTTATTTACCTGCGGCTGAGATGCTTCTTCATTTTCAGTTGAGATATCCGTTCAGTTCCAAGGTAGATGTGTTCACCAAATTAACTTGGGGGCGTGACATGGTGTCAGCGACAATATTACCTCGTGCAGTAAAATGGCGGATTTCACGGTGTACACTGAAGTGAACTCTAGATGACGTACTAAATATATTAAATAATATATGATTTAACCTGTAGAGCGAATGTCAAATCAAAGGTCAAATATGTGTAGTCGTTATTCTCAGAAGACGGTAAAAGTGGCGTATGCTAAAGTATATTACGAGTTACTCACGACCAAACGTACTGTATGGAGTTTTGACTGGTGCAAGCTTGTAGGAGGAGCTTTGAATAATTGTTCGAATTTGTCTACGGTTTGCTGTAAAACGGCTCTAATGAGTGGTGTTTCAAGTTTTAACCACAGCAGATAATTCGTTTGCATCATGTTATTAGCCAGAGAAGATTTGATTTATTCGCGCGCTGGGAAAATGGCCTGAGGGATGAGGAAGTTTCAGATCAACAACCAACAAGATGGTGAGTGGTAATAATGCGCGCACGGCGTTTGGAATGAAACGGCCGTAATACTTAGGTACGCCTAAGTAACGCATCTATTGCTTCACGGAAGTGGGTGTGGGGAAGATTGTTATGACACCAGGTTACTCTACATTCCACGAAATATCGTGTCTGTCGTTGGTGTAAGATATTTCAATGAAGATGAAACAAATACACACTTATTGCTATTGCAAATCACTCCGTACTTGGGGAGACGTGTGAGTCACATTTCTTGGTGTTCCAAGTGTTCACTTTCTTTAGCACCTACGAGCAAAATATCAACAACATAGGTAACGACAAATGAAAGGCCTAAAATTGTCTGACCAACAAAGTGTTGAATGTTTGTACAGCGTTACGCAAGTCTTATGACTATCACAAGGTTAAATATGAGGTGGTGATAAGCGCGCATGAAGTCCATGTGTCTAATTCCCTAATCAGACGATGTTTTCTTTGCAACTACGTGGAACGGTGATGCCCATATTTTTGAGATGTTTCACTTATTCCTAACTAGGCCATGTGTTAAAAAACATTTTAGGTATCTTTAGTCTTTCCGGATGTAGGCGTCTCGGAAAAGAGAAAACCGGTGTACAGCTGGGGTTGATAAGGTGACACAGAATGTGTACTGTTCGGATGGTGGATATTTAGTTTCAGTAGCTTTGGAAATCTATAAAGCAGTTTGTAGCATGCATAAGAGTTCTATGTCGAAAGGGCTATGGGGCAGATGGATGGCATACACACACATACACACAATGGCACACACACAATGAAGGGAAAGCAGCATGTTGAGATCTAGCAAAAGTAGCTTTCGTAGATCAACAGACAGGTTGAAATTTGTCAGGAAATCGGCTCTTAATCTTGGTTTCTGAACGACCGCGATGATGATTATCCAACTGAATTGTTGCCGTAGACAAAAACGGTGTGGTAAGTTTCGTTGAACTAACTTTTTATACTGGTTTCCTTCGTCGCTGTCAAGCACATCGAGGACGGAGTGTGGTTAAGAAAAGGCCCGGCTGAAAGTAAGATGTTGATGTCTGTATCAGAATCTACTAGGATACGAAAACCGGTAGACTGATCTAGAACAATGAGTCAGCAAGATTTGGATTACCGTTGCCCAAGTGCTCGTTTCTTTCGTCTAGACATTTCTAATCACGACAGCCGTGTCTCTGGCTACTGCGCCGGACGGAAGGAGCAGGGTTGAGTGTATTTACGAGCTGAATGCCGGAAACGACTATGATACCAGTAGAACACTGAAGCACGAAATTGAGAAGGGCTTCTGGTTGTGGTAGATGAACGAGTACCAGAAGAACGGTGTACTGTCAGCCGATGGTACCAAAGTTTGGCTCTCTATTTATCCCAGTCGTCCAGGCGGTTGTTATTACCGTTTGGTATACTGTGCGTTTTAACGGCGTGGATGGCAGTTGTTTTAGGCTTCCTTACTACAATTTGGTCAAAGATACTAGCGAGTTATATCAATGAAACAGAGTCACTGTTGTCGGCTAGAATAGTCTGTATATGCATTGTGAAACGCATTAGAATTAATTGCAAGAGTAATGCGACATCCATTTTGTAATCGCCTAATACTGTGATTAAGTCGGAGGAACTATAAATGTGTGTCCGTCAAGCAATTCACCGCTAACCGATTGTACTAAAAGCTTCTACCCAGAAGTGTTGCTTTGTAGGGCGACTGAAGGCTGTGATTGTGGCTTAACACTATCCATTGGTGACATAATATCTCATAAGTCAACAACTATAGCTGATGGCAATACGGCTAGTACATGGTAAAATATGGTTTGTTCGTATGTGCTAATGCGAAGAGCAAACTGTGCATGCAACTGAATATACCATGTATGCAGGTCATGATTCCGAAAAGTATGAGGTTCACAGTAACTAATCAGTGACTAATAGTGTGCTGTGTGAAAACAACTTGGTGTGCTGGAACAGCCATAGTATTAGGTAAACCTAAAAAGCAGTTGAAGGACGGGATGGTACAAAATGTAACGTTAGGGTCACCAGTCGTTAGCGTCGCTTTAATCAAGCCTACTGCAAAAGCAGAAGGCTAGACACTAATATAAGTAATGATTTTGTACAGATAAACGTATAAAGTCGAATTCGTTTTATTGCCTACCTGGTTGATAGCCAACTGCGCTATGTTGTCCAATTTTTAAAATAGGAATTATTTTCTCTTAAAGAGGCTAAACTTTTGCTGTCTGATAGCATATTTCCGAGCTGGTCCCACCGCTTAATTGCCTAGCTGCGTGGGTTGTGTTCTTGTCGCTTTGTCAAATGTTCGCCCTCTCTCCGACTATGTTTGAGTACGATTACCCCAGCCGGCCAATCCGATTGAGTCAAGTACCATAAACATGTCAGCGGCATTATTACCAGATCAGGAAAATTTATCTATTTCATTAAATACACGTGCTAGTTACATGTATTGACGGCTCTGCGTTATCCTTTGGTCCTATTCGAAACTCGAGAACTGAGCAAAGTCGGGAAATCTTTCCGCTTCCCATATGTCAATACTCTAGTTTCATACAAGTATGAGTAATGAGAGAAGGTATTTGTCCATCACGTGTTTTACAAAATTAAAACATATCCACTAGGAACCTCGCATGCCAATTTGTCTTATGTATTACACATTTATCATCGTACCATATATAGGTTGATTTCCAGCAAAATGGAAATCCGGTAAAATTCGTCACATTGAACTGCAAACCCTCAGAAAAGGAAGCGATATGGAAAGGATGATGGAGAATCTGCAGTGAAAGTCTGGATGATATCGGTACGTCAGCACAACCAAACAGTTACAGACATGATTATAAAGGAAAATACAGAAGAATTATGGGAACCTCGTGGAAAATGCTTTGTTGCTACAGAAGGTTGTTTGCAAAGATTAAAGATTAGAAAGCAAGTTCTGTATAAACGTGCGCATAGCAAAACGTATTCCGCGGACAGAGCAGTCTGTGCAAATTGCTAAAGAAGCGACTTCCGAAACTTGTAGATGTGTTTGATAACGACAACTTATACCTTGCGGAAGAAACAGTCCTTTGTAATTTGTCATTAACCGTTAACACAGGGCAAAATGTATGCGTATATAGGGAGAGGAATTGCATCCCGGGTATTTTCCAGAGATGGTTAACGTATTATTGTCAACAAAAGGCTGACAGGGATAAGACCGTCAGTGCTAGAGGTAACCAACAGCGCGCCAGGCTAAAGCCAGGCGACATAGGACGAGGTGATTGAGCGTTCTCCATCTACACCCATTTAGTAGTTCGTTTTGGAGGAAAGAGCTATTATTCTTTCATATTCTGACAAAACCGGTAACCAGTGTTCCAAATTTCCAACGTTTGTGTGAGCAGACCGTCACATATGGGGAACTTAATGCGTGATCCGTTCAAGCGATAAGGTATCAGCAGCAAATTTATGCTTCAGGTTATATTGCCCCCGGGCCGAAAAAATATACTGCATAATAATACTAATCATAAAAATAAAGTGTATATTTCTAACCAAGTGTGAAGCTGTAAAAATACTTGGCACAGTTCCTATACGTAAAACTGTGATCATGCAATTGGAGAAGTGATATCAAGTGCTCTCATATTTTTCTTTATTTCTGGCAAGATAATACCCAATAGTTTATGTCTTATGCGATGGTAGGTGGCGTTTTTGCAGTTTGAGTATGTTGTAGACACAGAGGGCAATCACAATGCATAAAGTAGTGGTATTACAGCTGTCATCCGTTATCTGCCTTCCCAAGGAATTTATCGTTAGGTGATCTTCCACACGACGAAACGCCATAATGCGATATGATTGCACCGTCGCACACGGCCTACTTGTGTTTAGCAGCCGGTTTCACAGAAAAGCATACTTGGTGCGAACGAAATTGGACCGTAACTTTGTCCTGCGTAGTGGTATATTCAGGGTAAAGTCTTTCTTACATAGGTGCCGCGTTGGATTGTGTTGCAAAGTTGTGTGGATAGATTGCAATACGTATTGTCATGAACCAGATAGTACAGCAGTCTAAAGTTATGTTTTAGTAATCGCGGCCAAAGCGAACCGAGATGGAGTTGTTGGCATAGTTTCCCATATTTCATGGTCGACTTCTTATCAATAGGTTTTTAATAAATGACCGTAAACGGCTTGCTATCAATGTTCTGTTTGATTTTCTCATATTGCCACAGATTATGCTGCAATACTTTAGGATGGGACCAGCGAGAAATTTATGTAATTCATATCTGGCTGCGGCTGCATGCATCTTGTGAGATATGTGAGCCACGGATGGTCTGGCTCGTGCTACCTGATGCTCAATCTGTATAGTAATATTACAGTACAATAATTCCTGATTCAGGGATGACGTGTAAACCGTTGTGCACAAATGCGCTTGCAAATAATTGTTATAGACACTTCAGGTATCATGATACTTGATTATTGTATGAGAACTTAACTATCCACTAATCGCACCAAGTCGCAATGTAGTAAATGTACTCTTATATGAGTAGCAGTAAATTCTGATGCTCAAGTCGTCAGAAGTTGCAAACAATTGCTATAATATAGGCTAATAAAAACGGCACGCAAATTGTGATTAATATTTTGGGGTCATTGCTATAAAGAAAGGCAATAAATGGGCCACTCACACATACTTGCATAACCCGCTGGTAATTGGAAGCGTGTATGAGCAATGCTTACCTAATGTGACCATTTAAGAGCGACCGTTCAAGTATGATGAGAAACAAGCTATTAATGTTTTCTAAAACATAAAGGAAACTCTCATAATCAGTAACCGTTTGGAGGGCACACGATCCAATGTCTTCTGTGTGATTAGAAATATTATTTCATAGTTTGTGTCAATGGATTTTCTTATGTAGTTCAACTAATGAAGCTGCGTGTGTATGTACGATCGCTTGTCAAGGAAACCATGTTAGGACTTGTCTAGCAGCTCTAGTGTGTTGATGAAATTTATCACACACCTTCGTAACTATTTTTTGAATAATGTTTTAGCAAAGGAGTGTAATGGTTTAGCCGGTATTTGTCGGTCTGCTGCTCTTCGCCTCCCTTGTAACGAATAATGATAAATGAAGTTTTTCATTTAATTAGAAAGCGTTTCAATTTTAGTAAAATGACCAACATTTTCAAAATGGGCAGTGACATACAAGACAGTCGCACCTGTATACCATCAGCATTCAGGATAGTGGTCGGCTGAATAGAATTTAATGCTCGTTGGATATGCGGAGCAATAAATCGCAAGATCAGTTTCTGGGTGACTGACTTATCGAATGTTTGGCTACGGCTATTTGTACTTCACGGCTTCGCTTTTCTTGTGAAGCGAGGAGGTTTGTGGATTGGTGAGACCCATGTTAGAAGTAATCCAAGACTATACAGCCATCGTTGGAGAGGAAGAAGGCATCCTATATAGCAAATCGGACTATTTGACGGAAGAGTTCCCATTTACTACTCCGGATGGCGTAGTAGGACGGAGGTACTTGCTTGGAGGTCATTTTGATTGTGAAGGTAAAGCAAGGCAAGTTCTGGTTGCTACCAGGGAGGTTCTCTGTTCTGTCCGTGCGTTGGCCATACATAATGTGAATGTCAGCTCTAATGTGTTCGTCAATCTAATTGGCAAAGTAACTCACTGTATCCAACCATAAAATCTAACAGAAAACAGAGTACTCTGTGTATAGACGAGGATGACTGTGAAGACCGGTGTATAATCTGTTTTTTAAAAGCACCTCCAATTATCGTTCGTGTATGTGACAACTCCGTTGCAAATTCGGAAGCTAAAGCGATACTGACAATATAAATATTTGATGTATTCAGTGGTTTTTTGGATAATTGCAGGTAAACTGCAAAATGAGACACTTGCGACGGAGAACCATAGAGATTGACGGGCACTTGCTATTTGAGGATGTTCAAGCCCTTCAGCTGTAAATTTATGATGAAGTATATGAAAGATCCCCGTCATTTTCTTTTAGAGCAATGTTTGCGAAAATGGTCATAACGGAGGATGATTTGAGTAGAGTCAAATGTAGCAGACGCGGGCCAATTTCGGTAGTGAGTATTGCTCACATCTTGCTGAGATGTGCAATTATATTTAGGAAATATATTTTGTTGATAAAGGATCTGGTGTTAAACGAATGTACTGAAAACATAACATGGATAGCGGGGTCCGTTCACTCGTACCTGGTGTGTGATCCATGGTAGACGCAGATTATGGAAGCAGTAAATATGTGTGGGAGCAATGGGTACTGGTTCAATAGAACTTTTCTTGTGGGTAAAGTTTATGTGCCGTCTGCGAACGCAAACATATCTGGAGGAAAAAAGGTTTGCGTTAAGCAAAGTTCACTAAAGCTGACATGGTGTTGAGCTTATATATTTAAACGAACAGATTGCTAAAATAGCGAGAGCATATAGTTGGCTGCCACCGAATGTTTAAGGAGAATAAATGGCCAAGGATTTATATATATATATATATATATATATATATATATAGCAAACAATCTACGGGGATGTCTCTTGGCACAACACTAGGACGTTAGCCATACGCGCGCGTTCCAGTACTTTGTTAGGAGATGACGCGGTTGCCGTTAATGTTATATCAAGTGGAATGCCGAAGGCAACGAAAATTTCGTCGGATAACTTGCTGATTCCAGCTTCCACTTAGTTGCTCGTTTTTGTTGCATTCAAGATATGCTGTGGTAAAGAAGAAAATAAATGAACTATTTCGCTCCAATGGCTAGCAAAAGTTGCCCGTGCTCTAGCAGCTTTAGAGCGTTTTGACTGAGACGAAATTTGTTAAAAGTGATGACCGCCTTACGTAAGGTACTCCGGTCCAAGTGCTGAAATTCGCGTTAAACGCACGCCACCATCAAAGAGAAGCCCGGTGTAGCCAATCTCATTTGTCCCCTATTGGAATAGGAATATTAACGGATTAATTGGCCGCAACTACTCCAGGCCGGTGATCCACACCAGCCTGGAAGTAACAAGCGGCTCTTACAATGGGAGCATTCAAAATATTATAAGTGCAGATGGAATCCCTATGTTACTTGCAGTGACATGATTGCCTGCCTTAAGGATTCGATAATTGCATCCCTCAACAACGAAACACATCAAGCTGCTACAAAGGAGGTCGTATTTCTACGTACCACAGCGTCGCGGAAGACACAACGTCAAAACTGATAAATGGTGGCGGCGCAAGTAGTTCTCGTGGATAAAAGAAGCAATTTCTGAAAACAGAAAATGCGGTTGTCTCATTCCCCGCATGTTTTAAAACATCAACCCGGTATGGCGTGCACATTAACACTTGAGGATTGAAGTACATTTATTTAGTTATTTATCGGGATCCGCGCACGTTAATCGATGTATAGTATACTCTTACAGGCAGTTTAATAAGCAGGCTTATGTGCACGCAGGACACAACTTGCTGCTGACACGAAAATTACTCAGAAACATTTCATCATAATGCAGCACGCTCCTGGGTCCTTGTTGGACCATGGACATGGCTCCACAACACTTGCTCACCATGCGTGTAAATTGCTTGTTGACGGCTCAAATTTGGGCTATAAGCTCAGCTCGTACGTCAAAGCTTATAAGCATGAGGGATGTAAAGCCTGAAGAACCTGACAAAATCTAGGGTCTGTGTTGTGGTGGTGGCATCTTACCGCCACAATCGTCCTTCCTACAACTCTTAACTAAAGGCGGCTTTATAGATACTGCACCCGTAATTATCTAACAAATGTGCACGAAAACACTGGACACGAATGAGAACATAGTAATGATGTGTTACAGCCACACAAGGAATCATCCTAGCTAGAAAAATGCACACCGATGCCTTGATGCTTGTACCTACCTAGAGAACATGCCCACGATACACATTGTGTCGACTGTATCACCCTGATGCACCTGCACTATTCATATTGTAAGGCGGCGGAAGCCAACGATGATTCGTGAAAGGAAAAGCAAACAAATACTGGATAGTACGGAAATACCAACGTGCGCAATGGATAAGAGGAGACAATACGGTGCACACCTTACGGATAAAACAGGCAGCGGATCAAGCGCGACGTCGAGTGAAGGGCCGGGAACAAAATAGATGAAGAGTTGGTTTTGAAGAACGCAGTGAATCAGTGAAGCTTTAGAACTGAAGTTGGCTGTTCATAATCGGATAGAGCGAAACAAAGATATGGAATGCAAATTTATGGGCGGTTCCAAGGCTCAAGCTCGTAGGCACAAGGAATGTCCCGACACACATAACAACATCGTAGTTGAGTCGTGGAAAGGAAACACGGTCCAAATCTTTACTGGTTTGTGTTTTTAGGGGTACATTGTTGTGGCAATACCCGCTATGTCCCCTTTCCCGCGTCGCTCAGGCTTAACTGGATGCGTGACCCTCAGGATGTATCCAAGTTGACCGGTGCAGTTTGCTCACGTGGACGTGGAGAATTATCTCGATGCATTTGTGGCCATCGCTGCGTGCAACTTGATCAAATGTAACGCGTATTTCCTAGGTGCTTTGGTCAAGGTGTATTTGCCAATTTATAGACCAATTCCGGTTGTTCTCCGTTAAAATCAAGGCTATATTGCGTGTAACATTTGGGAAGACGACAGAGAGCGAGCACTGAAGCAATCTCACTCAGTCAGATGAAAGGAACAGGAGGATTTGATGGTGTTTTCCCAGCAGATCTACAAACATTTGGCGATTGGGCTCCCGGAATTGGTGGGTAACGCAAGAGAACGGCTACTCTAACAGCAATCTGTGTGAAGCCTGCCGGACACACTCCATGATAAGGTAAAATTGGCTGCCATATTTGCAGGCAGCATGGCAAATGATCTGGTAACGTTTGCCCTGCATTGTTTGAAACTAGTGCCAATGAGGATAGCCCAGAATTCGGAGTTGAACACGGATTAAACCAAATGTCCGGAATGATGGAGAATCTGTCGCCGAGTGAGACTTCGAGGCCGAATGCACTGCAATGTATACTAATGTTTCTCTCTATCTTGGCCGGGTACGTTTTGGGTACCGGTCGTCAGCTTTACTGTTGAATGTGTGTCCGTCCGGGCCATGGTGTACAGTAATATGCAGTGTCAATTAAGAAAAGATTCGAAGGAGTTCCAGTAACTTAATCCTAGATCTCGATGCAGACCATCGGTGAACATGGTTTGATGATGACGGGCAAACAGCGGTTGCTAATCAGCATCGGAGAAACGCTCATCAGCCATACTATGTTCATTTTTAAAGAGACAACCGAAACAATCATAGGTAAGGATATTCACAAACGGCTCGGTGTAACAATTCATCAGAGAAACGACAGTAATCGTGTGCAAAGAGTCGATTGAGAGAAACACTGGGTGAGATAACCGAGTAAATGTCCTAAAAGCCCTAACAGACTGTCAAAACACTGAAATACGGAGTGTCCTAACAAGTATGCCCACCTAATAACAGATGCAGATAATGATAACTGATTCTGCAAATGGGTGAAACGTTGATTGTCATTAATCACAGGAAGGCAGTGCAGGCCGATCTTTCGAAGAATACCGCGGAATACGCTGAAAAATATACGAAAAATTGTAATCAGAGAAGAAAGGGAAAAAGAATCAACTGGGGACGCACATATCGTATTCATGACCCGTACTGCTGACGAGAGGCTGACGATACTTATTGATCTTGCATTGATTTCAGATAACTGAACAGTGTGACATTGAAGAATATGATATTCTTTGGATAGATTATCACTAATCGACTTAAATCGCTTCTACTTCGTTGCGGATGTGGTTGAAGAGGGACACAGCTTCGACTTGAACAAGGTAGAGATCTTGACCGAAGGAGAAACACAAAGCGGGGAGAGTTTCTCGAAGCCAGATTCTCAACCACGAATTCACTCAACGTGCATGTTGACATTGATCCAGTATATCAACTGCTGAGACAGAGACAGTCCAAGAGGATCAAAAACGGTTGTCCGAAATAACCTAATCGAACACACGGACAATGAACAGCATGGTCAAATGAGCCCAGACTACTCACCCACACCCGTTGCACCAATCCGGGTGCGGTGCACCCAACAACGTCGCAACAACATTTTAGAAGCCAATGACCATTACTCGAGCACAACCGCTGAACACAAGGATCCACCAATGAGAACAAGGCAAAATTAATACCTCCGTATCCCTATATAAGGAACAGCATGGCTGCTGACAGCCTCCATTTTGGGTTCGCTTTCTACCAGCTACTGCTACTTTACTGCTATCAATCCCGCACTGAAGATGCCACCTCGAATGGTGGCGAAACGTTTGCAACCAAGTTGCTTAGCTCGGAGAACTCCACAACAACTGAGCAAGCCTCCCGAGCTACCAATATTCCAAATCATTTTGCCTTTTGTTGACTTACGCCTTACCGGCATATTGCACGAATAGCTAGGATATATTCACATTACTGCTCATATGGAAAACATGAGATAAAATTTTTCACACATACAGCAAAAGTATGGCAGCGGTGGCATTCTTTGAGGATCTAAATGCATGTCCATGGACACTTGACCATGTAAACAGAAAAGAACCCTTCACGAAATAAATTCAAATGGGGTAGGAACAAAAGGAGATTCCCATGGTCGTTCCATCCTGAATGCGTCGTTGATCCACGTTCGAGTTCGGTGTACGATTGGCCAGTCGTATTAGCCAAATCATCAAGTGCAGAACACGCCGTGGTCAAACAACCAAGACCCACGCGCGCTGCGCTAGTAGACCCCGCTGCGCCGGCCACGTGCAATAAGAAAAGGAAGAGTAAAATTGTAGTCTAGACATAAAGTTGGTGCGATACAAAATTTGCAGAGGAATTCAGAACGAGCAATCAAGAAGGAAACAAACAGAACAGCAATTAAAAATTTTAGGAAAGAAAGGAGTGATTCTGAGCTGCAAGTTTACGGCGTCAAGGTGACGTTTAATATCCGTAAAAGTGAGTAAAAATACAACGAACTAGGGTAGTGCATCCCATGGAATTATAAATCTGGGCGACAAACGAGTGTCAGCCCGCACCCGAACGAAGCCAGCCGTCTCAACCTGATGAGATGAAGTTACATCGAAACGCGTCGTGGTTGTGCAGTGTTTTCAGGGGGGAAGCAACGAATTTCTATCTAATTGGAATACGGTCCAGTGGTCGCAGTGACTAAGGTGCATTACAATGTGAGTCACAGTCCTCCATTATATTGAGCTTGCGCGTCGCAATCCAATCACCCAAAGTGTATTCAAAACTTGACCGTCCAATTAGTCATTTACTGTTGTTCCTAGGGTTGCCCACCGAGACCCGGTAGCTAAAGGAGTTGAGGGTTGGGACTATACAAGGTGAGGATCGTAGCTGCTGTCTTCACAGATGAGATGAAGTTACACAAACGCCGTGGTTGTGCAGTGTTTTCGGGCGGGCACAACAAATTTCTATCTGATTTGAATACCGTGCCGGCTATTGCAGTGACGAAGGTTCATTTCAACGGAAATCACAGTCCACTACATTGAGATGGCGCGTCGCAATCCAACCACACAAAGTGTACTCCAATCCAGACCATCCAATTAGTCATTTAATGTTGTGCCATGCGTTGCCCACCGAACTCAGTAGCCAAAGGTAGAGGTTTCGCCTACTATACAATGGTCGAGTGCTCGAAGCTGCTTTCACCGGATGAGATGAAGTTACATCGAAACGCTTCGTGGTTGTGCGGTGTTTCGGTAAACAACATTCTTTGCTTGATACGTGCCGTTTGCATGACGAAGGTTCATTCAAGTTATTCACAGTCTATTACATTAAGATTGCGCGTCACAATCCAATCACCTAACGCGTAGTCAAAAAATGTCCAATTAGTCGTTTACGCTGTCCAATCGTTTCCACGGAGACCGGTAGCCAAGGGGTACAGGTTTGCAACTATTCCAATGATCTAGGCTCAAGTTGTGTCTTCACCTGAGAGATGTATTCATAAACGCGTCGTGGTTGTGCAGTGTATTTGGGTGGACAGCAACAAATTTATATCTGCTTTGAATCCATTCTTAGCGCCCGCAATATCGAAGATTCATTTCAATATGAATCCCAGTTCATTACATTGAGATTGCGCATCGCAATCCAATCACACAAAGTATAGTTCAAAATTGACCGTCCAATTTTCATTTACCATTGTCCCAAGCATTGCCCCCTTAATCCGGTAGCCAACAGGTTAGAGGATTCGTCTACCATTAAGATGTAGAGGGATCGAAGCCTGCTCTCTGCACCTGATGAGATGAACTTACATCGAAACGCGTCGTTGTTGTGCAGTGTTTTCAGTTATGCAGCAGCCAATTTCTATCAGCTTTGCATACGGTCCCAGCGATTGCAGTGACTAAGGTTCACTTCAATGTAGATCAAAAGCAATTACATTGAGTTTGCGGGTCGCAATCCAATTCCACAATGTGTAGTCAAATCTTGACCGTCCAATTTGTCAATTACCGTTTTGCCATGCGTTGCCCATCGTGACCCGGTAGCCAAAGAGGTAGAGGTTTCGGCTAATATTCCAACGGTCGAGGGATCGAAGCCTGCTGTCTCCACCTGATGAGATGAAATTGCCTCGAAACGCGTCGCGGTTGTGCAGTGTTTTCGGTTAATCCGCACCTAATTTCTATCTGATTGCATACGGTCACAGCGATCGAAGTGACAAAGGTTTTTTTCAATGTGAATCACAGTACAGTACATCAAGATTGCGCGTCGCAATCCAATCACATAACGTGTAGTCAAACCTTGACCGTCCAATTGGTCAGTTGCCGTTGGGCCATGCGTTGCCTACTGTGAACCGGTAGCCAAAGGGGTAGAGGATTCGGCCACTATTCCAATGGTCGAGGGATCAAAGCCTGCTGTTTCCACCTGATGAGATGAAATTACATCGAAACGCTTCTTGGATGTGCAGTGTTTTCGGGGGAGCATCACCCAATATCTTTCTGCATTGAATACGGTCCCAGCGAGCGCAGTGAAGAAGGTTCACTTCCATGTGAATCACAGTCCATTACATTGAGATGGCGCGTCGCAATCCAATCACACAACGTGTTGTCCAACCTTGACCGTCCAATTAGTCATTTACCGTTGTGCCGATCGTTGGCCACCGTTACCGGTAGCCAAAGGGGTAGAGGTTTCTGCTACTATTCCAATGGTCGAGGGATCGAAGCCTGCTGCCTCCACCTGATGAAAAGAAATTACATCGAAACGCGTCGTGGTTGTGCAGTGTTTTCGGGTGGGAAGCACCTAATTTCCATATAATTTCATATCCCTTCAGATTTAAATGAACTTAACAGTCATGCCATGAACTAGATGAAAAATGCCTAACTGAATTAAATGTGTAAATGTACCATTAATAACACTCTATATTTGATTTTTATGTCTAATGTTGGGGTGGTTTATTTGAATCTATGGAGACTACGATGCAAGATGATATATGAATTGCATAGAGAAATATCTCTTGGGGCCTTTTCCTTGCTGTGGGCGTCGTACCTCACTCCACCGTACGTTCCCTTGTGACGTGATATCAAATGTAATTGCTTAACCTCTTGTCTAACTGATCACGCCTTACGCCTTGCGGCTGTTCAATCCTCGAAGGATCTGTCACCATTAACACCCCCATGCACAGCTGTCCACACCTGACCTAGGAATTAAGAATTACGCTATCTTCTATTTCCCTGAACAGGCCCAAATACCAATTTGCATGTGTTAGACAAACTGCGTTCAACATAGCTAACAAATTGTACACGACGTATGATTGAGTTGAACATGGTAAGCTACTCACCCGGCCCATCCTCCAGTACTGTAGCATAGTATGCGTTTCTACGAGAAAGAATGGTACAATTGCTGTAGAGCACATGCAGAGTACATTTACTAAACAGCTCGTTGGTAGATATTTTGCTATGAATTATCGAGAACGTTGCAACCAACTTCAACGCAAACCACGTTGGGTATGACGATTGATGCACTACTTGTTGCTGCATTTCAGTGTGCTACAAACATGATATATAGTCTGAATTGCCTACACTCAAACTGCAACATTTCTCAACTCGTGGGTTCCGCAATAAATATTTCACACTGAATATACCTAATGCTAAAACGAGCATCCTTTCTTATTAATTTCTTTTCAGATATAGCTATTTGTTGAATAAACTACAAATCGCCATTAGGTCATGTGATAGTGTGGTAACATTTAGATGCAAACCCTTTAATAACATTTATAAAAGTACCATAATCGTAATATTTACATAGGAAAAGGTCCTTCAATGAGCCATCCAAAGAGCGGCCCAAAATCATCTGAACCCATGTCACCAAAACTAGGTTTTCGCCTCAAACTTCCAGCAAAATGTAACTACATGAAACGCATACTCCAATATTCCACCTTTGCATACCCCCCATGCAAGAACATGGGTACTTTGGTGCATATACATCTGTGCCCTTGCAGGGACATTTCTCGCATCTGGAGAAATGTATGGATTATTATTGTGTAAATTTTTGAATGTTCTGAATTTATACTTCACATGCCTTACACGCATGCGTTCATTCTGACCGAATGACAGAAAGGAGCGAAGGGCTTTTCCGCAGTCGCCACAATCGCGTCCTCACACCCGTTCACATGGTTCAGCCTTCACACACAGGCGATGGACGGCAAGCAACGGTTCTCGTACACAGACAGCCGAGGTACGTCATCGGTACGAGTTGGCCAATTCTCGCAACGTACAACAGTGCAGCGCAGATAATAGCTGAAATAAACCCGTCGTATGATTGAGAGACGGATATCATGGCGGTGTCAGAAATGCATCATCCTGAAGAAGGTACGACGAGCTCTTGAGACAAGCATCGAAATCTCGTTTCCAATTGCCCCCCAGCAGTTATGCAGCTTCCCATTTAGACAAAACTCTGTGCTACGTCTAACATTTCCCCATCGATGGTGAGTGCTTTGCAGTTGGATGGTGAAAAGTGCATGCCATTCTTCGACACACCAAACGCCAGGCGGTTAATTGCAAGCTGGATGGCCTGCAGACCGACATCCAACAAATAATATCACCGACGCAATCCAATTCAACCGCCTGATTACTTGAAAGAAGCTCAGCGCTTAGGTTCATCAAGTCTTCTAGAACATTTTTGAGGACATCCTCCTTGGCAATATTGAATAGGAATGGAGAGATAGGGCACCTTGTCGAACCCCACTAGTGACAATAAAGGAATGCAAATACTTGCCATAATCCCTAACAGCACCATAGGTCAGACTATACCGAGCAGGTAAAATGGAAACGAACTTCCCGGGAACCCCATTCTTTAACACCCAGTGCTACAATGCAGGGCCGTCGACAGATTCGAAGGCAGCAATGATATCCAGGAACATAACGATCGTTGGCTTTTGATATCCATGGCGGCTCTCGACAATCTGACGGAGTGTAAAGATCTGAGCGATGCATCTGGAACCAGTGAGGAACCCAGCCTTTTCTCGCTGTATTGATTAACACGTTGTGGATAGCCTGCAAATAATGACGGACACCAGGATCTTGCAAAAAAGGGGAACGAAACCTGTGCCCCTGTAACTGGAGTAATTTGTGCTCAAGCCCTTTTTGCAGATGGGAACGACCACCGATTCATTCCAGAATGATGAAACCATCTGTTTGCCTAGGCTTATTAAAATAAAGTGGTGGGTTCTCGCATCAGCAAAAAGCCGCAAGAGTTAAACAGAGC
>CALYDF020004528.1:0-17176 GCA_944474145.2 Dicrocoelium dendriticum
TGGCAACGAAGTGCATTTTGGATGAGCGCGACGCATAAACGGCAACAGCAACTGAAAAAGGAGATAAATTAATATAAAATACCTTTAATGTTATTCTAATTTTTTCCACGATAGCGGAAATGGGTACACAATTTAGGGTAAGCGGGTTATTTGTCATTTGGGTAGCCACTCACCCCTTGCATGCTATGGTTGTCGCAAATAGCTGCAGACTAAACTGTTACTTTTAAAATGTACGGCAGCACCAATCTAGTGATGGCACGAATTGCTAAATCCTTTTTCCTTCTGGCAAACTTTAATGACACCAATATGCTAAACTTAATAACAAACTAATCCGCAAAGATAAGATAAGATACAGTTCGCCGTAACTTATCTGATCAGTATTTAAGATACTGCACCAATCCCATTAGGTACAAAGTATAATACTTTTAGTGATGAACTAATGAAACCTATACATTAAATATGCTGCGAAAGATGATGAAATCTCCCTTACATTTACCGTGTCTAGTATGGAAACGAAGTCTCATAAACAAACATTTGAATGAGGCTTGACCATGCATTTATGTTGTTTAGACTATAAACATAATACTGTTCGCCACTTCAAGATTAATGCCTCTACACTGAATTTTTTAAATCGAAAGGTTTTACCATAACTTATATCCGTCTAATTCTAGATGAGTTAACCCGAACACATTCACAGTAATTACACAAAGTCATGTTATTGGTTTCGTAAACTTTCCATTCAAAATAACGTAAAATGTATAACGTTATCTAAATACAGTACCCCATCTTTGGGAGCAGTAAACGCACTACTAAGGCAATCTTTGCCTGTTATTTTTGCTGCTTTTAACAGGCGAATTATGTTTGTCATGCATTTTGGAAGATCTGGCGACTTTATGACCAAATATTTCTAAATTTTGTCTACAGATAAGAAATCAAGTTGAGCAAAAGAAGCTGTCCGCGTTATTCTTCTATTATATAGATTTTCCACCATAAATTTGCATCAATGTTATCAGTGTACATTTAAGTAACCAAATAATTCCCACAGAGTATTCCAGTTATCAACCATGTGTCAGTCAAGTTCTGTATTTACAAAATGGTCGAAAAGCAAATCATGTCTCAGTATTCATTTCAAACCGCGTTTGCTTGCTGATTTTGAGAAATTCGCTTAAAAATAATGTAATGTAATTGCTTCACAAATATTAATGGTGAAATAGTGTTTCATTTTAGCCACCTAGACAGAGCAAAACAACTAGCATAGTCCAAAATCTTCTTGGAAAGTTTAGTTTACTATTGGTTCATATATCGTTTCGTAGTACTTTGATTTAACACATGGTTTACATCATAACTGCGCTACTGGAATCATTTATCTCCACACACTGCTAAACTTAGCAGCAGCTTCTCTAAATAAATGAGGCTTGACTGGGTTTTTTTTCTAACACCATTTTTACGTTAAATAAGGGTCAAGTTTGTTGGATTTGCAAAGGGATTGGGAGCATCAAACTCGAAAAGCTTTTCTTCATATATTTTGGTACTATTCACCTTTGGTTGTTATTTCACTCTCCACTAGTAATACACCTGTAAGCGAAAATCACTTTTCGGATAGGGCGAAACTAACGCAGTACCTTCAAAATTCAAAATGACTTTGTATCGTAACACAACCACTGCGTAAACTGAGAATGACGACATGATTATTTGACCTGCGACTTAAATCGCACAGTTAATATAAACAAAGTC
The DNA here is from genome assembly GCA_944474145.2 of Dicrocoelium dendriticum. Classification (NCBI taxonomy): domain Eukaryota; kingdom Metazoa; phylum Platyhelminthes; class Trematoda; order Plagiorchiida; family Dicrocoeliidae; genus Dicrocoelium; species Dicrocoelium dendriticum. The sequence goes on from CALYDF020004528.1 coordinate 1,735, forward strand.
TATGATCGGCGTGTCAGAATTGTGTCTGCTCGAGTTTCGACATGCGATTACAAAAATATCTAGACATTTGCTACACTGATTTTCAAAGCTAAATAAGATCAAATGAGGCCTGAAGAAGCTCTTGCGTCAGGGGCAAAACGTTGCCATAATAAAATCCTACAAAAACCGATTTGTATTCAAAACCTGAAAAAATGAGACAGCCTCTAAACGTAACTTATACTTAATTCTACAACTTCACCAATAGGTATCAACAATGAAACACAAGAAACCAATCAAGTACGGAATGACAAAGAAGAGCGAAGCTTTTAGACCCAATCAATATTGTAGCGCCGACAAACAAGTGCAGCAGTAGCTTAACGTGTAAATTACCGGGAAGTACCAGGCGAAGGAAAATAAAACTAGTAAAACTAGTGTAGAGTGGAATCTATGTAGACCGATTAAAGAAAAATTTGCATAATATTAAAGAGTCAAATGTTTCGACCGCAATTCCAGGCCCCTCCCTAAAAGCCTAAGCATAAGTATCTTGGTGCTAGTTGTGTCATGTAGACAAAACCAAAATGTGGCTGAATGCGGGGGGTAAATCCACTGGGTATAAAAAGTTTAATTTATTTTTTGATTATTTGGGCATAGAGTGCAATTAACCATTAGTGGGTCGTTGGCGCTGGTTCTTTGAAGTGCAGAATGAATTGTTAGTCCAGAAAAGACGAACGTGACATTTGATCCGCTGCTGACGTGATAGTGCAATTCGCAGGTGTCTCTCCGCAATCACAACCAAGTCCAACGCAGATGCCGCACTCGTCCCACGATGATGTTTGCGCGTCACATTTGCTTTTGCGTGGCGAAACATGGGCGACTGTCACTGGGCGTTTTTTCTGGGTGCTGATGGAGCCTTCGGCCTTTTGGCTAATAACGCGTGTTGCCTAAGATGTACAGTAGGTTGTGAAAGGGGTTGTGATTGGGAAGCTTCAACCTTCATGGGGGATTTTAACGTACAAGCAATGGCAGTCCTAGCATCGCTCAGCGAACAATTCAACGCCGGTTTGCAAGAATTAATCGACCATGTACCTCTGTGCAACGATGTTCGTTCTCCCACGCGAATCAGAACAGATAGCACATCCTCTGCTTTATACCTTGTGCTCACCAAAGAGGAACTACTGGTCGACAGGGTGACCACTAATGCACCACTTGGCCGTAGTGATCAAGCGATGTTGATCTATCGTTGTAGCTGTTAGGCGGAGTAAATCAGGAGGAACAACTACGAAACCTATGTCGTCACCCATTTCCATATACTGTCCGACTTCGTTCAAGAAACCGACTAGGCCTTCTTAGCCGAGCAGCCGCCAGTTATAAAGTGGAGGGTGTTTATCGTCTAATTCACCGGGCTAATGCTTTGGAGTGTAAGGTCATTCCTGAGGAGCCGCGCTAGAAAGCGCATAGCCTTAATGGGCCTAGCCAGGCGCGTTTACAAATCATGTTCGATTAATCAAACCTAGAAACCTTGCCCAATTCAAAAAGCCTCTGCGGTAAGTTGATCTGCAAAGACAGACTTTAACACCAACAAAACTTAACTGCAAAATTGTACAAATATACAAGTTATGTATAGACACGTTAACAAGCTCCGCAGAGTGTAGCGTAGGATCCCAATTTTACATACAACATATGGTCTGATAAAAACCATTCAAGAATCACCTAACGCACGTTACCAACATTTCATCTACATTTACCATCATCATCAACGTACACGCTTTGGACACAACTCTCAGTGCCACCACGGTTAAAACACGTTCCGTTTACAGCAGACAATGTGATCACCCTACGCATGCTCAGCTCTCCTGGCGTGGGCGACATCCGACTGAAGGCATTGAAAACAGCCGCCATTAACAGTACCGAGACAGTAGCTGGGTTGTTTCAACGGTGTTTGGATGAAATGCTGGTTACCGCCCTGTGGAAACATAGAACAATACCTCCTATTTACAAAGGTCACTCTACTCCTGCTGTTATTCAAAGTAAAGGAAAGCTATGATCGCAAACATAGATTTACGAAAATATATGAACAGTTTGGTCAAAACCAATTTGTGACCAGTGCCACACAGCTCCATGCAGTACATGTGTTATGCGCACTTCACGCATATCACGCTGACGTACGATGACATAATTGAGCAGGTGAACATGATCATTCCGTGGGTGCGTCCAAGTTGTTATATCACTCGCACTCAGTGCAAACCGGGTGTTCGTGATCATAAAGCCGTGAGTGGTCCACAGTGAAAACAGCCAGTAAACGTTCGCATTCGCTGAACCAATGCCATGCGGACCAATGACATCTGCCCACACCGATGCATCACGCCCGACGCTCGCGTTGAAATCACCCAGCAGAAATAGTCAATCGCTCCTCGGCACAGACCGTATCAAGGAGAAGAGCTAAATGTAGAATTGATCACGCGTGTCATCAGGATAACACATGGTGCGACCGTACTTGCCTATAAAAGTGGCAAACTTACCGCTTCCGAGTCTTCAGGGAACAGTCATCCCTCGCGCACTGATGCCTATTCGTTCACCTACGAGCTGGCTATTGAAGCGTTCAGTTATTGCAAACCCGACATCTTTATCATGCGTTGTTAAGGTGGCATTGCGTACCCCGTTGTACGTATAGCCAACACCTTATTCATGCAACTTACGTTTCTCAGCGAGCCTGGTCTCACTGCGCGCCGTAATATCCAATGCGCACCGTACCAATGCCATCGCGACCAGTTCACTGCGTCACTCAGGGCGCTCACTCGAGTTCCGGTCCAGCAGTGTGCGCAAGTACCAGCACCCATACTGAGTGCTTTGCGCACCGGCATCCGTTTGCATTGGTTGGCAAGCGTAAGCGTGACGGCGGTTGTGCTTCGAAGGTTTGCTTGGGGGACTACACCCGGAGCCTTTGACTCAATAGCCTAGCCCAAAACGCTGGGGGGCGGAAAAGATCCAGCTCGGGAATGTGATTGCCGGGACATATTGAGATCCGGTTGTGGTCCGTCTCCCGCAGCCTTTGGAGATCCGGCACAATTCATACATGTTTTGCGACCATAGTAGGATACACACCTGCGACCAAAGACAGACGCAGGTGGGTTTTGATGGGCTTGTGCCAATTTGACCATAAGCTGTCTGGCTTGAAGCAGGCAGTAGTAAAACATTGAACACCCGGAGGTGCGCTCCCACTGTCGGAGACAATGCCTGGCGCTCGTGCTCTACGCCAATCGAGCTGTTAGCTTAAAGCCCGTAGACCTGTGGTCTCTCATGGCTATGTTTTATGGAAAGAGGGCGATCGACTACTTTCTAACCTCCGAAGAGGATGGACTAGGATACTGGCAGAATACTGACAGATACTGGAAAAACGGCAGATACCGACAGAAGAACTACTCAGCCAAAGATTTCGAGTAAATGTACACCCGAAAGGCAGCGGGTCTAGCACATCGTCAGTTCCCTGACTCATGCGAATTGGTGTCCTAGATCTTGGCATGGAGAAGGGCGTAACCCAACGCCAACCCAGCGGTCGCCACGAGGAGATGTCCTGGACATGTGTCCATAGCACAGCAGTAGCAGGAGTGGTAAGACTAGCTGTCTGGATCTAGCCACCACCAGCGTCAGCGCACCATAGACTCTCCCACCATGTACAGATATATTTATATATATGTTTAAACTTTAATAAATATAACAATTGACTAACAAACATATAGGTAATGACAAAACAAAGAGCAGACACACAAAGCTTCTCGCATATCCAGACCGAAAAAGGCGGTTACTTTAATGGATGCTGTGGCGGTAGCTGGCGAGCGAGTAAGACCCGTTGCACCCGCGCGTTCGCAATCGCCAATCAAACAGACATCCCAAGCTATCGTGGACAAGTCTTGTGAGTGCCTCAGTGCATTCGAACGTTCGATCGATCGGATGAAAGAGTTTATAAACAGCGCCAAGTATACAGATCATTAGGATTGAAAGTAGAGTGCTTGTGCGTTGATTCCATCTGTGTCTCCTTTCTTTTGACGTGGCTGGAGAACCCAGGCAAGTAACCGACCCCACCTGAGCCTTTGGTCCAATAAACCTGACGTGCAAGGCAGCGGGTCGTTTCACGCGTGTGGCTGAAACGTACAAATGCCTGATGAGTACGAAGACCATTGAAAGCCAGGTGGCTCGTGTGCCCACTTGCGTTCAGTAGCGGCAAACGAAAGCAGTAATTTCTTATTGCGCCTATCCATTAACGGTAGAACAATGGTGTATTACGGGTAAAAGAGCAGTGGTTAACAAGTACCATAGGATGGAAATTATTGCATAAGTAAATTGCATGCTAAAATGAAAAGCGTTTTGGTGGACTTACCGTAGACTTATGTAGAATAGCTGAGATGCTCGCTTATTAAAACTACAAATCCATAAATCTATTGGTTAGTATTTTGGTGAGACACCGTTTGACTGCGTTTTGTGGCCACTGGCTAACAAGTCAGAAAATGAAATGCAACTGGAACAACTCATCTACAACTCGGTTTTTAAATGTTGCCAGATTGGGTACCGAAGACATCATTAGGGTGGGCGTTCCAACTCAAACACACACGGAAGTAAAAGAAATTTTACGGCATTCGAGTCGACTATACTGCGTTTTCAGTTTCAGAGGATGACATCTTAGATTAGTGTTGTAGTTCAATTACAGTGGCGGACGACAAATGCGGTTTGGGTCCTTCACGATCTGGCAAACCATTAAGAGATCCTCTGCAAAAGCCTAAATCAACTGCTGTACATTTTTAGAGCCAGATGCAAGATAATCCTGACGTTTTTATTTATCCTTCTTTGAGGAATCTCTAAGGTACCGAGACACTATTTCTGCCCCGGCTACCACACCCGGATAACATATTCCACGTGCGCTCGCATGTAGGATTTAGGCATTGGGGAAAGATTGAGGGTTCAAACTGACCAAACGTTCTGCGAAGTCGGTCGAAGTGTAAATTGCCTGTTCTCGTCGACTTCTCTGCTTGTTTTGAACACCCAAGAACTTCCTGTACCAATACATCCAGATCACGCTCAAGAGAGGCCTTCTGCAAGGCGTGTTCTCCAAGGTTTTAAGCGCTCATCGGCTGGTGACGCAGTTGGATCACCTTGCAGTTAGCTATATTCAACTGAAGTGGGTTCCGCCTTGAACAATCATGAATATGACCTAAGTCATTTGGAGTAGATTGGGATCTTCATCGTCAATAATCGCCAGCCGTATCTTGACTTTGTCGTCGGAAAGCAGAAAATTTGTCAGGTCGTTGATAAACCCTAGAAATAAGCCCGGTCCCAACACCAAGCAATGTGGGACACTACATTCCACATCAGTAAGGTTAAAGAGTGATCCCCAAACGCGTATTTGAAGCCTCTCTTGGTGAAGAAAGTTGCCAGTCCAACCAAGCACAAGATCTCCGATTCCATAGCTCTGTATCTGGTGAAGTAAGATGAAGTGATCCAGGTGGTCGAAAGCTTTGGATAAGTCTAAAGAGTTGATGTCAAATCCGACCCATCATCAACCACTTCTGTCCAACTACCGCGTGCAAACAGTAGGTTGGCGGTTCATGTACGGTATTGACGGAAGCCATGCTGCACCCCTGCCAGCATGTTCCATTTTCCAGGTAGTCCATTAGAGCCTCAGTGACGACTGCCTCTGCCATCTTCGAGAGAACATAAAGAATTGTCAATGAGAGATAGTTTCCACGATCTGAACAGTTACCGCCTTTAAAAATTGGGGTGCAAATGTCAAGCTCCCACATAGTGGGGACTTGCTGTTCATCGAAGAAACTTTGGAAGAACTGTGACAATGATTCAACCAGCTTGGTGGCTGCAGCCTTCAGTGCCTTCGGGCGGATGTTCTCGGTTCTCGGAGAGATATGATCGCGCGGTGAGAGTAACTTCCTTAGCACAATCGATGGGTTGAAAATTACGTGTAAACTGTGGGGTCTGAAATGGGCATGATATTATGGGACAGATAGAGACTGCAAGTTCGATAATTGGAACGTATTTTAGCCGTAGGGTGTTAGCTGCTGCTTCGGCGTCTTGTACCCTATCGTCGGTCATTAAAAGTGAAGTGATGCCATGCTCCACTTTACGAAGTTTGTTGTCATGCCTATAGAGCAGTTTTTTCTTTGCCAGGAATATTTTTGTTAGTCACCGTTGATAAGTTACTTTGTCCTCACGGACAAGTGCAGTGCAATGGTTGCGACGGGTCGGAAAACTGCACAGTCTCTGCATCAGGTTTAACCTTGTAGGTAATCCATTTTTTATCCAGTAACGCTCATTCATCATTCATTTTACACATCAGCTAGAGGTGGGAAAATGCTTCTACTATTGTGCCGCTATACATGAAAGAAATACATACATACATACACATAATACAATACACAAAGGAAAAATAGATACAACAGTTGCATGCCAGCTGACCTACCAGCAACGGATAGGCATCGTTCCGGTAAGCTTCCAGCCAGCTACTAGGCAAAAAGAAGAAAAAAGTTTTTAAAAATTATGTTTTACCCTAGGAAATGAGATCGTAGATGGAGGGGGAGACTAAAAGGGATGGGGAGGGACAAAGAAACTCACAGCAAGAACGCCACTGAGGTCAGCTCCTTGCCATGTCAGCAAGTGTATCCAGCCAAACGTGTTCACCGTATATTGGACCCCAACCAGGGAGCCGTGAAACTCCAACCGAGGCTAGCTCCGAAGTGATGGACTTCATTCCTCTGCACCAACTCAGCGCTTGGCCACCTCTCCTCTTCTTCCACCCACATCCCCGGTGAGCAAACAATGCACGTCGCGGGAGTCGCTGGGCTGGCATGCGTAACACGTGGCCCAGCCATCGGAGCCTGGTGCATGAAATAACGGTGCCGATCGGTTCATTTACTTATCCTGGGCCGTAAACAATGCGTCGAACACGCTCGTTACTCACGCGGTGTTCCCACCATATGTGAGCCAAACTACGAAGGCACCGATGGTCGAACCTAACTAGCCTCTTCATGTCCGCCGACCATAGGGGCCAGTTTTCGCAACCGTACTGTAAGGTCGAACGTACTTAGAATTGAAGATATTTTTGCAGGACGAATGGGCTTGGTCACTTGCGCTCCGTTGACAATGTCGCTGAGTCTATCAACCAACTGTCCAAAGGTTGTCAAGGGGACTGCTTTTTGAAAATTGCCAAGCAGATCCGTCGATGAGTTCTTTCAATACGTGGTACCGTGTGACTATACCAGTTAGTTCCAGATGTTTAGATGGATACTTTGAATAAGACACATAGCTGAAATTCATAAGTGCATGGTCACTGAGACCTAATCGGATATCCATTAATATCTTGTCAACCATGAGCTCTTCATTTGTGAGCACAAGGTACAATATGGACGGTTAGTTTGCTTTCCTGAATCTAGTCCGCAGGGGTGATTGTACAAGAGGATATTAGTGATAAGTTCATGCTAGTATGCTTTAAACTGCTAACTGGGTGATGTCGGTACCTTCAGATCATCTAGATTGAAGTCCCCGGAGATGAGAATGTAGCTGTACATGGTGCGCGTTACTCTGTTCAGGACACCTATCAAGCGGGAATCCATTTCCTTAGTGAAAGTTGGGGGGGGGGCGGTAAACGGCAGCTACGATACATGCGTCGTTGTGTCTTAGTCGAAGATGGCAACAGAGTGAGTATGTGACGTGTTTCCAGATCATCAACTATTGCACATTGCAGATCGCTGTGGTAGTAAAGTGGGACCCCACCTCCTCTGCTGGGGCGGTCGTTCCAGGTGAGTGATATTCCTGCAGTCTCAACCTCAGCGCCAGTCATCTCTTGGTGCAACCACGTTTCAGTGATAAGTAATAAACAATAATGATAATAAATAATAAATAAATAAAAATAATACTAAAGCTAACTAATGACTAAGTTACGAAACATTCGCAACCTGACTTAGCCGAAGTTCGGTAAGTTTACTGGGGAGCCGCTGGGCATCAGTGCACATACATGAAAGTTTCTCAGATTTAAGCAATGTTTCGGAGGTTGTGCAAATCATACGTAATGTTTCACCGATAAGCGAGTGGCCGGAGAATAATCGCTTTTTTAAAGTGTACTTGGTGAAGGGTTTAACGTCTGATTCATCATCCGCCTAGTTAGTCCCTTGTCTAATCTTTAACGTACAGGGTAAGGTGTCTGGTCAATATCATCTTCTACAGGTTGCATGGGCTCATTTGACACACTACTTGTGCGTTGTTCGTCTGTAGCTTTTATCGCGTTTTTTTCTTTGAGTGACATATCATTTCTAGGATGCAGCTTGGAACACCAGTCAAGCAGGTGTTCGTATTACCCTGGGTCCCCTGGCTGATGCTACTCTGATTGATTGGATCCCAATCAGTAACCGATTGTTTGCGATCGGATTTGCTGGCTCATCCGAAGTTTCGAAGCCACACGGGGCTAATAAGTGTCTATTCCTCGTTTGCTGTTTACTGTAGTGACGATTTGTCAAACGACGACTTTTGCCAACCGAACGAGCTCATTCACCACAGAAGAAGCATGAACACTAGTGTTTGATGGGAATCTGAACGCTTATGTGGGACAATTATCTACTGATGTACTACATCTGGGCGGCAAACATGGTGTAGGCTCCCGTAATGATAACGGTGAGCGGTTACTGCATGTGTGCGAAGATGCTCGCTTATTTCTTGTGAGCACTAATTTCCGACACAGCACCGGCCGGAGCGTGTCATGGCGTCCGCCAGCCTTGAACCAGCCATGGATGCAAATCGATCACATCGCAATATCTTACCGCTGAAGAGACTGTGTCCATAACTCTCGCTCACTTTTGAGCACATGTGTGAACACCGACCATGCATTGTATGCTGACCTGCGGATGCGTTTTGGCGGACGCCCACGACGACGTTGTGAGCGCACTGACACCAGCCAACTGGCAAAGCCAGCTGTTCTGAATGCATACCGAAGTAGGCTGCCATTCGAGTTGAGTAAGCCTTCACTGGTTTCATGTTCTCCAGTCTTTGTAGCAGGATGAAAATCCTCATGTGGCTAATCTAATTGCCAACATGGAGATTTTGTCTCTTTGCCGTCTCTGGAACTCATCGATGCTGGCCTACGCATTCCGGCTGGGAGTAAACACAAGAAGACTAGCTAAAAGCTCCGGGCAAAACTCCGTGGTAGCCTGAAGTGGGACGTGAATCCTGGTGGTCTCATCGTTCATCTGTGGTGGTGACAGTTGTCCTTGGTAACTATCGTAAGTTATTCCGTAAGTTATGGGAAACGGGCAGCAAGAGACCTAGTGTTGGTGAAAACATAAGTGATGATAGTGGACAGCCTATCCACAACTTCAAATCTCTCAAAGTTGTGTTGCGCAAGTTGAAAGGCAGTTTAATCTATCGGGATTCGCAAAATACTCGCCGGCCACTGATCACCACGCTCCGTGGGCTGTTCATTTGGTTCCAACCTCTCGCTCAGTAGTCGAAAGTGAGATCGGGCAACTGAAGTTAAATAAAGCCGCGGGACAAGATGATCTTCATCCAGCCCTCTCCAAATTCTGAGGACTTGGACTTGTGCATGATTTATACGAATTACCATTGAAGCTGCGGGAGCAGAAAACTGTCCCAACCGACTGAAGCCGATCCGTCTTAGTCCCCATTTTTAAGGGTGGCTGACGATCGAAATTCGGTAACATTAGAGGAATCAGTTTGATCTCCATCACCTCCAAGTTGCTTTTCTCTATCATCCCTCATCCCATCCTTGATGCACTCGTAGAAGCCAGATTCGATTAGCTGAAGCCGTAATTATGTTTCTCAACACCAAGGTTGCCTTCGATTCGATCAATCGATGTGCTCTTTGTGACTGTCTACTCAGGAAAGGTGTGCCCCACAAATACGTAAATATTATCTGGGTATTATACGCGCGTGGCTCGGACAGAATGTAGGCTTACTGCAAGATGTGGCCGTCTTTCCATGTCTCCAGCATTGTGAGATAAGGATGCCCGCTGTTACCTTTCCTCTTCAACTTCGCTATTGACGAAATCATAGAGATGGCTTTCATATGACACGAATTAGTAGTTGTGGAGCTACTCACAGGCTAACGTCTTCTTGAATTGGAATCTGGTGACGATTTTACCCTCAACTGTGACAGCTCTCAAACACGCCAAGCTGCACTGGCCAGATTATCGCTGACTGTTGGTTGCTTCGGGCTTAGCTTTCCACCCTTCTAGTGCAAAGCTTTCCTCCAACATTTGCAGGGACCGCCTCTTACGCTGACCCTTTGTGGAAATCAGCTGGAAATAGTTCAGAAATTCAAATACCTGTGAAGTTGTAGCAGCGTCACTGGGGTCGAAAATGCGATCACGAAACGTATAGCAAAAGCGCGAGGAGGTTTTGCTAAACTTCGACACCTATAACGCCGGCGCGACATCACTCTCAACTTGAATGGTAGTGTGTACAATGCCGTGGTACATTTGACTCTACTGTACCGTCATGAAACCCGGCCCTTTAAATCAATCGACGTAAACAGGCTAGTTACTTTCGATCATCGGTGCCTTCGCAGTTTGGCTCATATCTGAAGGGAACACTGTGTGAGAAATGAGTGTGTTCAACTCCTGGTTTACGGCCCAGGAAAAAGGAATGAACCGCTCGGCACCGTTATTTCATGCACCAGTATCCAATGTCTGGGCCACGTGTTACGCATGTCAGCCCACCGACTCCCGCTACGTGCGTTGTTTGCGCGCCAGTGGTCTGGATAAAAGAAGATTAGAGGCAGCCAAGCGAAGATTAGTCGGGATGAACGGAGGGCTTCACTTTCAAGCTGGCCTCGGTTGGAGCGTCTCGGCTCCCTGCTTGAGGTCCGAAAGACAATGAAAGCATTTGGTTCGATATACTTGCAAACTAAAATTTTTGCTGCGTAGTAGCTGGCTTGTAGCCTTCCGGAACGATATCCATCTGTTACCGGTAGCTCAGCTGGCATGCATCTCTTGAAAACGCTTCTTATATATATTGTGTCACAGTGGCTGAGGTGCTTTCCACCTCTAGCTAACGTGTATAATGATGATGATGATGATGTTTGCTGATGACCCGGAGATTTTCAGGTCATTGTAAACCGCATGGTGATTGAAGATATCAAGTTTGGCACGAACTTCCCTCCATCAAAATTCAAGCTCCTACCCCATGAGTGGTAACCGCTTGCCCGCGTACTTTTTCTTGAAAGCACACCGCTTAAACAGGTGGATAGTTTCAGCTACCTTGGGAGTTGCATTTCTTTTAATGGTATAATTGGACGAGATAATTCTCCGTGTTGCTAAAGCCCAATCAATTTCGCTGAAGCGTTGTTATGTCGTTTCACTCTCGTTAAAGGGCACTGTCCACATGACCTGCGTTCGCGCGGTCCTGTTGTACGTTAGCGAGTTCTGGCTGCTCCGTATAACTGAGATTCCTCGGATTTCGCCTTTAAACAACAGTTGCGTTCACAAGATAGCTGGTGTGTGGTGAAAACGCCACATTTACAACGTCATGTTAACTATTGTGTCTTTGGTTATACGCGCCTGCTTGTCGGCATGCTAATATCGCTGCACCAACTGCGGTGTAAGGTCATATCCTACGCATGCCGTGCGAAAGCTTACCACGGCGCGCTCTATCCACTTGCGCAGGGCCACAGTGAAAAAACTGCGCGGTGGTCAACCTAGCATATTGGGACAAAAGGTCAAGGCGTTGACTTCCAGTGTAGCAATTGTCGGTCCTCTACGTTTAGAAGACGGGAGAGTCAGAGGGGAAGCACATCACTTTCTGGACCCTCTTGAAGACATTGCGGAGAATGGAAGACATGCATGATTCTTTGCATTTACTATATTGATCAACACCATGATCACTGACCTGACACGAGAAACAAACGGTGACTGAAAAACGAAAATTCCTTGTGTATTTTCCATTTTGTGATACTTTACATATTATGCACATCTATTCCTTGATTTCCCGATGACTTGATGTATATGTTTCAAGCTGCTGCTGAGAGTGTGATAGAGCCTCTGAGCTAGAGACTGATCCGAGATGATGGCTAGCTTGCAGATCTACCTTGGAGCATTACCACTAAATACAAGCTGCAATCCATTTGCAAACATTCTCGTTCATATTTCGTGGAACGAAAATTTTATTAATAATCTTTAGTGATGCCCTGATATCAGAACGATATGGTGGAGTGCGTCAAAGACAACATTTCTGACGGAATCAGAGACGAATGATCTCAGACAACCGATGAATACGTAGCACAGGATCATTCACTCCGTTGTTGGAAGAGGAACGTGTTGCAAGGTCGACAAACTAGACGACAGAGAGCATTCACGGTGTTTTCGTGAGGCCATGTTCACTCCATATCGGCAAAGCCGGTGATACCTGACTAAAAATGTGGTTAAAGAGTACGAGGAATTAGGTAAGAAGTTAGTCATTAGCCATGAGGTTGTCAGCAGTGAAATCCGTGACAAAGTCTAGGCGTCTGGTTTTCTGTAGTATTACTCAGAGTAGGCTCTGTAGGGGTTGCCAGTGTAGGCCGCAACAGAATAACCTACAATCGTGAGCCGGACATAACAGGTTGCTGGGAAGATAACAATAATTCACGGCTACCAGGGTTGTTGCAGGCTACTTCGGGTTGAAAGTGTTTGGAAACGAAGGTAAGGTTTTACCAATACGCACCAATTTGTTGTTGGAAAAGAGCTTTTACAACAACGACTGATGTAGCAGTCGTAGTAGTAGGGAGAAAAGCAGATGATTTGGAATGAGCAAGAAAGCAATGTTAGAGTAGCATGCTTGCTCTCGGTAGAAGGTGTGTGTGATGCTCCCTGTAAAGAAATCCACTGTCCATCTCATATAAGGAGGACAGCCAGGGCTTTATGAGCTGAACATAGCGTTGGATGAACCGTTGATATTTGTTGAATATAATACAAAACTGTGGGTGGTTGAATGTTGTCGCCGCTGGGATTTTTATACTAGCCTTGACCCAATAATAACAGCATCGGTACCAGGCGACGAAATACGGTTGCGTAAGTATCCTAAACCTGGTGTGTCTAATTTGCATTCAATAATATATATACGGCAAACTCCTATTTAGCTAACCGTTTGAGGCTAATTCGCGGATGAAAGAAATGCTCTTCGTGAGTATCTTGGTCACCAAATTGCCATTGATGCAAGGGCAAGTGGTCTGGGTAACGGGTAACACTTTAGACGAAAAGTTGGTAAGTATGGTAGGCACAGAACGGCCAGAAAGGCACCCGTAATACATAGAGAAGCTAAATAGTTGATCACAGCTGTTTTAAGAATGCTTTCTTTTGACGCGCAATTAATGGCGGGCAATAAATATAAAGAAATACATACATTGTAACAAAAATATAAATGATTTCCTACTAGTGAGGCAAGTGGTGAGAGCACTGCATGCGTAAGATGGGGTGTATGTATGTGACTGCATTTTCACGTGTTATGCAAGATAGTTAACGCAAAATAGCTAATACTATACATGTATTAATTACAAGTGCAGTGGGGTTGACCGAACTTGTCTAAAGGGCGGATTATTCTGAGCTCTGGCATCTGCTCCAGTGCTGTCCTCTCAGCTTAGGTTTATCAAGTAAAACTTTGTGCGGACCAACATGGACGAGCACACTGCACGTTCGGATGTGGCACGTGGCCTGAATCGTCACGGATAGAGCTGCATTCATTGGTTGAAAGAGCTTAGCATAGTGGGGATAAAAATTGCATTTGTCTGTAGAGGTCTTGGGAAAAGCGTAGTCCTAGGTTATACATGTGATCTAGGTGTTAGTGCCACGGTCGCCGAGCTTCATTGCGCAGTCGACTATCCCCAAATATTTCGAATACATCCTTGTAAAAACGTCACAATAAGTTCATGTGGATAATGGAAAAGGCGGCATTGGCAACTGTGGTTAATCAGGCAAAATTTCACCTCAGATTTGGTTTGATTGTAAGTAACTGAAGGCTGTATACCATTAGCAGCAGTTAAGTTTGGGAAGTGCATTTGCTTTCGCCCTTTTTTCAATTCAGATTCGGGACGACGAGGCAAAGCCCACAATATAGATTGGATGACTGAGGTTTAAAGATGCTCAGGTACCGCTGCTTGCCAAACTGGAAATGTCCGTACTTTGCGGTGGAGAAACTGTGTAGTTGTGCGCGACGACGAACTTAATACCCAAACGTAAATAGTGACCGTAGTTTTCATATTGGTTAGGCTTTATGGAGGGACCTAATTTGTTAAATTGGCGCTGCACTGTTGCTGCTTGAGTTGACGACGCTTTCATTACCAGCGTTTTGTGCTTGACATCTGTCACTGGAACTGCGACGGCGCTAAGCCGGCTGAACTCCATTTACTTTGTTGGCAATTAGTGTCATACGATGACTGACTGTATGCAGTGTTATAGTGTATGCCACTACGAGGTTGAATTGTGTGTCCTGCTGTAAGCGTTGCATCCATAAATAAACAAATAAAGTTTTATTCCCAACAAGGAGAGGCACACATTTGACATAACAATGCATGAGCAAGAATGTGCAAAAATCCGATATGTTTGCCATAACAGTGTATGACTGTGTAAGGGGTAGGTAAGTATGTAATTGTGTTTGTATGTAGCTGAGGCTGATGTTGCATTCATGATGCTTCCCCACCGCAGTTGGGCTAAACCAACTTACACTTAAACTAGGTCTATTTAAGCTGCATAAATTTCATTCCAGTTTATTTGGTTTGTTTTGCCTATCTGGATAGTCTTCTATTAGCTGGCTACGTTGTTTACGCTAATTGCGCTTATCTTCGGTAATTAGTTTGCGTTTGTAGCATTTTTGAGTAACTTGTGGATATTCTTTTTCCTTATCGCGGATTCATTGCTAACCAAATTACTTCATATGCTAATTTAGCGAAGAGTTATGCCACCGTATCTGTATGCACGATTGGATTTATTTTATTTCATTTTGTCGTTTCAAGTGATTGGCTGTTGTTTGATACCCCCGATGTGGCTGCGCTTGAGGTGCATGTTGACAAGGTGCCTACCTGTCTATTACCCACTACCTCGTCCATACTGGCTCCAGGAGACAGTTGGTCGTTGCTGGAGGGGACAGGGTGCACGGTCCTTGTGGCCGTGCCAGGCTCGAAGAGTGGTTCCATGCACTCAGTGTGGAGCGGACTACGGTCCAGCCACCGCCTTGTGTGCGTTTGATTCCCAAATACAGCGTGCTTTTGTTTGCCTGTGAAGGAGTGTGGGCCGGCTCCATTGATTAAACGTGGCTCCCATCCACATGCCTTCCGGTCTTATTTCTTCGGGTTTACACTGGTTATGGGGTGTGTGGTTGGAGCTGTGGGTGGTGTAGTGCAAGCCACCCATGGTCCCTCTGTAGGCGCAGGCGTCCTGTGGCTGGCCACAGTGACAGGCAAATCCGAAACCGGATGCCGCCAACC
>CALYDF020004529.1:0-17146 GCA_944474145.2 Dicrocoelium dendriticum
CTGCCTTGTACACTCGACCCTACTAGGAAAGAGTGATATCGCGCCGACGAGGTGAAGTGAGGTGCAGAAATATCAATGAGGTAAGCCTTAAATTGCTCTTACGCCGGCTGAAAAGAGCCGATCTCCGAAGTCAAACAAAGCGTTTATAGAAACTTGTTTTGCATCGCTTGGAAGTTCGCCGCACAAGTGTTCGGATACCAGATGCTAATAGACTGGTAGGGACTAGAAAGTACACACTGAAACGACAACCAAAGGTGATCGCTGGAGCATAAAAGCAGTTCGAAGTAACTGGAGTGACATAGTTGATTGTCTTAGCAAACCAATCTAAGATCGACGGCTGTTGATCGCTCAGGTACTTAGTTGGCGGTCCACGAATTGGTGTTACAGTACCTGTAGTGTCAAGCCCAGACGTTATGCACCTAAGTATCACGGCATGGAGGTGAACAAAATATCTGCCGGACAAAGCCGCCCAGCACCGGACACGTGTCCCCAGGTTGAGTGCGTATAACTAAATGCTCCACTTAGTGGTACACATATTGCGTTTATACCCTAGCATGATCTTAAACTTAAGCTGTTAAGAGCAAATTAAGACTGGCATAGTCTAAACGGTATGTTGGCGAGCGAACAAAAGCGCTGGTGCTTAATACGTCTAAGTGATAGCTTACATAAAGAGCTACACCACCGGCGTGAAGGCCAATGGAGCTGGCAGAGTTAAAACAATACGCGGCCAGATGGATATAATTTTCCTACCGCGATTTCCTCAGACAACCAGTACAGTAACGGCAGGGGTATGTGGCCCCAACTACATAAAAACTAAATAGTTAATTGTTGGCAACACGAGGCACGCGTATCGAGGCCTGCTCATGATAACAAGTAACAAGTGATGGGGTACTGTACAGACTTACATGTTAGCCATAGTAGTCAAGGTGTATATGTGTATATATGTACGTTGGGTATTTGTGTGTTGCTGTGTTTCTATGGTTTGACTTTGTGTCCCTGCATTATAGACCGTTTACTCGCGTCACCAGTGCGTGAAGAGATGAGGATAGGGATAATGCTATAGTTTGTGCCGAGTCATATGGTCCAAGTCGCAGTGTTGCTAAACATTCCTGGCTTTTTATTAAGAGAGGGCTTGCCAGACGAAAAAGCACCACGTCCTGGTACATTACTGCCGAAGCTTTTGCTAAAATGGGACAAGTCCGTATTACCCAGCTGGCACCACGTAGCGGATGTTCGGTTAGCCAGTCTGTCCTCTAGCAGACACAAATCCTACACATTTTTCCACAGGCTACGCACGTTGCCAGGTACTACTTGAACGAACGCGTCACGTCCAGACCGGGATAGTGCTAGGATAGAACGGCGTTTTGACTAGGCTGAAATGTACTGCCGGCAGGCCAGCTGAAAACCCAATCGGAGAACCTGCGCGCTAGCTGCACTCCAGGCATTCAGGTTGCGGATGGCTTCCTTTACCAGTAACCTATTCGCTAAAAGGTGCGCAGCTTGCACGCTAACATTACTACCCTTGAACTTGCACTCAGCTCACAGTAACATCCTTGCGTTTCTGCAGGGTATAGTTCCATTATAAGCAGACGGGGCTCGGGATTTGGTTTAATAACCAAAGTTCTTCAGCCTGATTAGTTTCCTGGTAGTTAGGTAAGGGAAACCCGGTGGTAATAGCGTAGTTACGCAACCTTAAACTAACGAAGGTCATAAAGCCTGCGCTCGGTAAGAAGGGTGGCAGTGGATGGTATGTGGTTTCTAACAACCACATTTTCTTATTGTAAGAAGCTCTCCGGCGGGGTGTATTTCTCTACGTGCGCTCCCATGCACGCAGCACGGCTGTTCCATAGGAATCGGTAGGACGGTAGAAGTTGGTATCCCAAATATAAAATTTCAGAGGCAGGGAATGCAGTTAGCTCATGCCGTTGAACCTTGAGCGTTCGGTTACTTACCGATTTGTGTGTGGAGAATTTACGGTCTATCCTTGTCCATTTACGCTTGTAGGTTGTTAGCCCGTTGGTCTGCGGCTCACCTTTGATCTGATAAGGATTTGTAATACCATCAGAGGCATATTGGACACTGACCGTTACTCTAACTGCGACGTCCAGTACGATGGACGACACTCTGACCGAGTGGCAGACAACAGCGGATGGACTGGTAACGGTAGTGCAGTCTGCCTCAGCTTCCCTATTTGCAACATTCAAGGATTTCGGTATCAATTCTAGTTTAAGGTTGGGCAAGGCAATACAGGCAAGCTCATCTAAGGCCTCAGCATCTGCCAACCTTGAAGCAAGTGTTGTACGTTTGCAACGAAAAAAGCCCGACGTCTCCAGCTCTGAGCATGGCATGCTTTACGGCTAAAAATCCGGATGCTAACATCTTGTATTTGTTTGCTCGGTGGCCGGTAAAACTTTCCAGTTACCAGTGGCAACACACACCACACCGCATAACACCAGCTGAACCGGTAGACTATCTGTAAGCTTAGTTAGACTCATCAAATAGAGAACCAAGGGGTACAACCGCCCTGGTAGTGGGCGAGACAGCGAAGTTAACTACGAAAAGAATAGTATATTCTCGGTAAAACGAGACACACCTGTAAAGTCGTGATCAAATATGCATACAGGCATAGCTTCTGTGGAATGTTAAAACATTTCGTTTTAATGAAAGTTATAAAAGAAAAGATATTGTCCGTATGAGTGAGCATACTGTCAAGTAATAGTCAGACCTAGGGACATTATGGCGCTGTGGCGCGCAAAAATCCGTCAAAACACAATTTGGGGGTAATTTCGCCAGGTAGTGATCCGTGAGCACAGGAACCTAAACGAGACTTTTTGCAACCCATAACCATTACGAGGTAGGGATGATCTGTGCTCCAACAAAGCATTCTTCATAGCAGAATTAGTTGCACAGGTTCGATGTAGAAGACTGAGGACTGCGTCAGTGTGAAATGCTTAGCTGTGACTTTATTTTGTGGCGAGTCACATCCGCCACGTTGCAGTGTTGTTAAGCGGACATTTGTGGCTTTTTATAGGGAGAACGCTTGCCAGGCGAAAACCCACCACGTCCTGGAACACTGCCGTAGCTTTCGCTGAACAGTAGTGCAAGTCGGTTATGCATCGTATAGACCGATTTTGCATTCTATTATTCGCAGTCGGTTGACAGCCAAAATTCTTCGTTGGTTGGCCGAATGACTTGGTACTGATACGGCAGCAGTCGTTGGGGCCGGTCAATGATGCAAGATTCGAAGAGTCGAATGATGATGATGCAGGTGATTAAACACATTATTAATAGAGGCTGGCTCTTCTATTATATTCTTGCTCGGCTCGCAAACCATGTCCAGCTATCCTCGCTGGACTTGTCATGGGGTCGGTGAGTGAAGTTGTTTCTTGTGGCTGAATATGTCCTTAATAGGTAAAAACGCCATTCTCCGCAAATTGGATTTGGGATTCCTGCAGATGTAAGTAAGTGTAACTGGTTCCATAGCCAAGTGAAAAGTCCATGTAAGACCATCGGAATAGTCACGTATACGTGCGCAACGCTGTCCGTGAAATGACATCAGAATAGTTCCAGGTGACTGGCGAATAGGAATGTTTGCGGCAGTGAAGGTTATCACGCCAGAGTTGTTTGTCTTCGATTGTGGAACGGGGGATTCATGTACATATATTATTTCAGGTGAGTAAATTGTTCTCTGAGTACGAGGCAAGCTAAACCCATTTGTTTAGACCCCGTGAAGGTAGCGCCTCCAGAATGGCGGAATGAGCTCCATTTGGACCAGTGTGTGGGTTTTTCATTTCCCGGAGAAAGTACCAAGCGTTTTGAAAATGGGTCGGCCAGTCCCAGTGGATAAACCTTCTTGTTTTGGCGGATGTACCTGTGGGAATCTCGGGAAATGGGCAACGGACAAGAGGTGGCCAAACAGAGACAGCAATGAATCAAGAAGCACTAACACAGACTGGTGGCGCTCACCGGTATATATATGTAGAATTACAATTTTAGAAATAACTATATATTCATCCATAAACCGATACCTTGAACATTAACGCAGCTGCTTGCAAATTTATATACGTAAATAGGCATATGTGTGTAAATACCCACATTTGCATTTCAGAATCAAGCGTACAATCAACCCAGGTTAACATATTTATCTCGCAATATGAACATGTTCCACATGACCCTTACTTGCGTAACACTTCGCAACATACTCAAACTAACAACAAACCGTTCGCACAATTACGTATTCCTTTTTACCGATAACAAAAATTAATCCCTATCACCTCATGATCATTTACCAGTACCCGTTTACAGACTAGGCATTGCGGTAACATAATATAGCCGTTACCCTACATTCCGTATTACATTTGGTTATTTCATTCCTTATTTCCTCAACTATGCACATAGAGATGACCTCGTCATCCCCGTTCCTCCTTTCGCACTTCTTACCATTTACCAATTCACATTGACTTACAGGTTACCTTCAAGACATCCAAAGTAAGTTTCAAACCTATTAATTACGTATTTCCCATCATTACGAATAAACTTCGTACATGTCTTGCTTTAGAATCTCGCATTTCATATCTTCCGTGAGCATTGCTAGTGCGACTAAAATTCCGTGCAGCTTTCTCAACCTTATATCTACACTATTGTTAAAAGTGCTTCCTGTTTACAGAACACGGTTAGTTGCTGTTTCAATAAATGCTACATTTTAATGCGTTACATTATCAGAAATACCGGCATATCTGTTGACCGCATTTTCTGCACATTCCCATCTGTTGATTTTCCGCCACCATCTCGGCCTTCCTTATTTCAGTAACTTTACCTCAGTAAAATGTTTACACATCATATCCTATGTAGTACTACTAAACGATTTATATTAATTTATGCTACCTATCCATAGCATTATGAGGGCAAATCATTCACCCCGCAAAATGGGTGTACCAATTGGAACCACAGAAATTCAAATTTAACCGCGTTAGTGCAATCAGAGGTTCCCTCGTGTTGCCACCCACGAGCGTCAAGTTGTCGCTCAAACCTCTTAACCGTATCTGTCTGCGGATAACGACGTCCGTTGGCTCGTTCCCATTCTTGCTATACGTTTGTCTTACAAGTGAAATACGCTTGAATACCGGTGTTCCAACGCACATTGGTAATAGAATTTGACGTCTGTCAAATTCCTTCACACATCCAAGGTGATTTGGATAGCGACACCTATCCACAAGACATCAAGCATGACGAGCAAGGCCCAGCGAGCTGCGACCTCCCGTGCGTCTAGCACTTTGGACGCTACTCTCGACAAAACGAGAGCAGCAGCAGCATCTAAGTGCCTGAGCTGCAGCAGAAATGTCACTTCTCGGTCTAAAGCGCTGCAGTGCGGTCTGTGCGAAGGATGGGCCCACACAACGTGCAGCGGCATTGAGCACGATCTTTATGAATGCCCGAAAAGAACGGCAGCTTGCGCGCTAACATTCCACTGTGACAAATGCCGACTTATTGTTAACGATAAGTCCCTTCTGGCGAATCTGACTTTGGCGAAAAAGAAAGATAATAACGCCGCATTGGTGACGCCCGTATTACCGCCCGTTACTCCCCCATGCATCCATACTGTGCGCAATCGAAGCCGCTCCTCCTCCGCTTCATCAGCGGACACACCAATGCATAGTTCACAAGACAACCGAAAAAAGCCGTCTGTCGGCACTCCAACTGCAAGTGCGACCTACGCAGCCGTGGCCAGCGCTGGCGCCGCAAAACCACCCGGCTGGGTCCAGGCCCCTAAAAAGAAAAGTTGTAAGACGATAAACAACAACAAATCGAAATCACGGTCTACAGTGTCACAACTAACGTCTGTGCTAAACAAGGTAACACGACTTGAGAAATTGCTAGCCGAGAAACCGGCCTTACCGAAACCGGTGAAGCCAAGCGATAGCAAGTCACCACGGGGACGGCTATGCAACTTCATGATTTTCCACGCACCTGAGTCGACTGATCCCAGTCTCCAGGTACGCTATGACCATGATGTGCAATTCTTGCAGTCTCTAACTGACAAACTACTGGATGTTGGCGAACCCGGGTTACGAGTGAAACAAGTCACTCGTCTTGGGAAACAAGTTGATGGCAAGTGTCGGCCTCTGCGCATCGCGTTCGCCCAGCGGTTCCTACCGCGGATTGCGTGTAGCGTTCATTAATGTATGCAGCTTAATGAGCAAGCACGATGATCTGATCCGCTTCATTGCTTCACGTCGGCCAGATGTGGTTGGTTTGGCTGAGACGTGGTTGACATCTGAAGTGACAAGCGAAGGAATTGCGATCACGGACTATTCGTGCTTCCGCTGTGATCGACAGTCGAATAGCCGCGGTGGTGTCCTACTTTACCTCCGGTCTACCCTGTGCGGGAGACTCGTGAGCACCTACTGAAGCATTGACGGTCTATGTGAGCAGCTGTGGTGTTCGATCCACCTACGACGCGGCGAACCGCTTGTGGGTGTGGCATATCGTAGCCCACTGAGTAACGGATTGGATTGGCTCACACACGTCCAAAACCAAATGAGTCGCCCGCAGTTCCTGCTCACTGGCGACTTTAACCTTCCTCGAATCTTATGGCCTGAAGTTCACCTTCTACCTGGCCATAATGTAGTGGAGACAAGATTCGCCGAACTGGTACTGGAAACCGGAACGGTGCAGCACATCACGCAACCCACCCGCATAACCCCGCGCTCAATGCCATCATGCCTGGACCTGCTGCTAATCAGCTGCGAACAAACAGTGCATGACATAGAAGTTCTTGAGCCCATGGCGGCCAGTGATCACTCGACAATTATGGCCACTATAGACCTGCAGCTTCCATGTATGCGTCCAGTGGCGCCAACATACAACTATTGGAAAGCCGACATCGATGGCCTCATTGTAGCTGCCAATCAGCTTGATTGGTCTATGCCACAGGATTCATCCGTTGAAACTTGCTGGGCAAACATTAAAGGGGCAGTGTACTCATTGTGTGCGCAATTTGTACCCCTCAAGACTCGGAAAGTTGGACCAATGAAACCCCATTGGTTTGACAAAGAGTATAACCGACTGTCTCGACAACGGCGTCGACTATGGAATGCGTTCCTCCTGTCTGGCTCTGCCGATGACTATGAGGCATACAAGCGACAACGAAACTTGTGCAACAGCACAAAGACGCGAAAACGCCGTCAGTTTGAGGAGCAGCTTGCTTGCTCAGCTAAAACTGCCCCGAAGCGCATATTTGCGTACGTGAAGCGACGCCTGAAGTCTGCAGGTAATGTGCCGGTGCTAGTGGGTTCGAACGGACAACCACTAAGTTCAAACACGGAGCGTGCGTCCGCATTAGCGGCGCACTTCGCTTCTGTATTCGCAACTAACCAAACCTGTGCGCCAAGCTCTGCCGTCGCCGCACCGACTGAGCTAACCGACTTGATCTGCGACGTCGCGGAGGTACATGGGCTAGCCAGCTGCCTAGACAGCACGAAGCCAGCTGGATCGGATGGTCTCCATCCGCTGATCCTCAAGTCCTTGTCAGCTGTGAGCTCACCTGCTGTAACCGACCTGTTCAACCGATCCCTGTCCATAGGCTGCGTGCCTTGTGACTGGAAATGCGCCGTTGTCAAACGGATTCCAAAAGGCGGTGACACACGCAAAGTGGAGAATTACCGCCCTATTTGTTTGACCGCAGTATTGTCGAAAGTTCTGGAGAAGATTGTGAAGAAGGGACTGCTCCAGTTACCGGAGACCAACTCTCTCCTGACGTCTGCACAGCATGGTTTCGTGAGAGGCCGCTCGTGCATCACTAACCTGCTGTTAACATGGCATGCATGGTTGCATGCAGTAAACCAACGTAAGTCAGTCGACGTGGTATACGTCGATTTCAGTAAGGCCTTCGACAGAGGGAATCACGAGATCCTCCTTCAGAAACTGAGGGAGTGCGGAGTCGGAGGCTCGCTGCACCAATGGATCCGTGACTTCTTAGTTGGACGGAAGTGGAGGGTGCAAGTCGACAGCCACCTGATCGACTGGTACCCGTCGACGAGCGGCGTTCCTCAGGGGACGGTGCTTGGCCCCATTCTCTTCCTGATTCACATCAACGGCGTGCCCAATCTCCTTCGGTTGCCGTGTGCCTTGTTCGCGGATGACCTGAAGCTATGGAGGGTGATCCATACGTCGGACGACTTTGTCATACTTCAGCAGGACCTCGACCGCCTCTCCATGTGGTCCGCCGAAGTAAGTTTGCCTATCAACTCGGCAAAATCGCTACTTATGTGTCTCGGTAAAGGTGGAGCGGGCCGATCGTACACTCTCGACGGCTAAGTTCTACACCCGACGCATTGCGTCAGAGACCTTGGCGTTATATAACGTTACGACATAAAGTCACTGGACCACACGGACAATACGTGTCGCACAGCATTGCGTTCGCTGTGGGCGCTGAAACATAGCTTCTGCACCTGGTCGAAAGAGATTGCCACTCGTCTCTTCACATCCATTGTACGGCCGGTGCTAGAATACGGCTCACCCGCCTACTGTGCGTTGACGAAAGGCGAGATACACAAGCTCGAAGGAGTACAACACATAGCCACACGGCTCATTCCCGGTCTTCAGGGTGTGCCGTATGAAGAAAGATGCAGACAATTGGGTCTGTATACTCTAGCCTACCGCCGCGTGCGAGTGGACCTCATCATGACCCATCGGGTATTGCATCTGGGTGCTTATCCGATGCTGAGGCCACTGCTCCATGTCCGTGCGTCAAGCAGCACACGAGGTCACCAGTACAAACTGGTAGTCCCTGACCTCAAGTGGGTAGCTCATCCCTTGTGTCTTGAGCAGCGAGTGCTGAACATTTGGAACCGTTTGCCCTCGCGGATAGTAGAAGCGAACTCGGTGTCGGAATTCAAACGATTCCTGGACGCGCACTTTGCGGATGCCAGATTGGACGAAGCCTTCACAGGAAACTGACGAAGGAATCGTTCAATGATTATAACCCATGGAGCCCGTTAATCCACCAACTGCAGCTTCCGAAACGGTGCCCATCCGTAATAGGCGGCGGAGCTGGTGAAGGACTCCATGTGGTTCATCCAAGAATATATCGTAAGTACATGGAGATTTTTTCTATGCTCGTAAATATTTTACTTTTTTCATCTAGGCTAGCTCCCTACTAAAGGTAACACTGTGTAAGTGGGACATGTCCTGCATTGAGATATAGCTACATAATGTTCAACATCTTTCTCGCTATCATGACAGTAAATTAAAGTAAAGTAACACTCTCCGGAAGCATGTCCCAGCGGTCGATGACTCTGCGTGACAGCCGGATTTCCGCCCTAATCCGATCGGACCGCGGTTTGTCCAGCTTCAACGAATGACCACGTAGAACAGACAATCTAGCGAGACTGAATAGCCAAGATAAATCTGGACCAATCTTCCCAGTCAAGATACGGTAGGTTAGGATCAGGTCTCCTCTAAGCCTTCGGTAGTGCATTGAATGCATTCCCAAACTAAGTAGACAGTCGGGGTACGTCCGTCCCCGTAATCCCTCGACTAACCTAGTACCCACTCGTAAAACCCTCTCTAGCTCCAATTTGTCCCGGACGAGGCAGGGCGGACATGCATATACGCAGTATTCCAGATGAGGGCGAACGAAAGCCGATAACAGCCTCGTAAAGATGCTGCCCGTCAAGACTCCGAAAGAACGTCGTACTAACCATAACCTGCGGAAACCTCTGCTTGCGGCCTTCTTCCAGTTGTCGCCGGAGTGTAAAGCCGAAGAGTGTACGATGCCTAGGTCAATGTGGCTAGATACACGGGGGAGTTCGACCCCCCGACCAAGTATTTCGCAGGAGGACAACCTCCTCCAATTCGAAGAACGGAGCACTTTGCCTGATTTAGGGGCAGTAACCATAAAGTAGACCAGTCCCAAAGCTTATCCAATGCTCGTTGAATAGCTTCGGAACCCCCAGGAACATCAACAATGTTTCACAACTTCAGGTCATCAGCAAATAGCAGCGATGGTACCTCATGCTCCGCGGGTAGGTCATTCACATAGATAGAGAACAACAGCGGTCCAAGGACCGAACCCTGCGGCACGCCGCTGATGACAGACTGCCTAAATGATAGACTCCGGCCTAACCGTACACCTTGTTCTCTACCCTCCAAGAAGGCAGTCACCCAATGAAGGGCGCGGCCAGATACCCCGGAGGAGGACAGCTTTTGCGCGAGCCTCAAATGGGGTAACTTGTCAAATGCCTTCGAAAAGTCGGCGAAAAGCACTTCCAGTGTGTGGCCGTTATCCACTGCATCCGCCCAATTTTCCCGAGCCACCAACAGATTCGTCAGATACGAAAATCCCTTCCGGAATCCGTGTTGTACATTGCTAAGTCGATTAAACCTACTCAGATGACTCTCAAATGAAACTCTCACCAGTTTCTCGAGGAGTTTGACTACTACACTCGTCAGATTAACTGGCCTGTAATTTGCAGGCAGACCCCTGTCCCCATGTTTAAAGATGGGACAGATGACAGCTTTTTTCCATTCGGAAGGCAATGCACAACTGCCAAGCGAGTTCTGAAACACAATAGCGAGCGGCCCACTTAGTTCCGCAGCCAACTCATGCAACAGTTTCGGGTGAATTAAATCAGGCACAGAGGCCTTAGAAGGGTTCAGCCCTTGTAACAGCCTACGAACTGCAGTCTCCGCTACAATAAATTCAGATAGTTCTGAGCCCTCTGGGGTCCTGCAAACCAGCTCAACGCCTGTCAAAGAGGTTTCCCTTACAAACGCTGCCGCATATTGCTCACTGAGTACGCAGGCCTTGTCATAATCCGTATGCGCATGAGTACCGTCATCACGCATCAATACTGGAATTGACATGTTCGAACCGCAGCGCCTTTTGACATAAGCGAAGAATCTTTTTGGATTCTCTGAAGCATCGTCCGCTAACCCTTTTTCAAAATTGAGCCGAGCATCCCTTAGGTGTCGCTTACACCTATTTCTAGCTTTACGGTACCTGTCATAAGTATCGGTGGACGGAGCATCTCGGTAAGTCCGCCAACATCTAGACCTCTTTGTGAGCAGATGCCTGCCAGTGGGATCTATCCAGGGCGGCTGTGCTCGGGCCTCCTTTCTCCTTCTGACTGGGATGAAGGGAGCAGAGACCTCTGTGAGGTAGGACTTAAGTTTATCCCAGGCAACCTGGACAGTATCGTCGTCTGAGATCTCACAATGGAAACCAGAAGCCTTGGCTCTCATTGATTGATAGTCTGCTTGCCATATGTTCGGGCGAGACTCAACAGTACTCTGGTAGCGTCTAGACAGAGTACAATTGAAGAGCAAACAAACATGATCACTGGAACCCAGTGGAGGTCCGTAAGTAATGTCATCAACAAAATCGAGTGACTTAGCGAATACAAGGTCTAAGATAGACGGTACTTGGGCGTCCATGTACCTAGTGGGGAGGTCAATGAACTGGTGCAAAGATACTTGGAGCGTAAGTTCAAGCAGATCAGCGCCGAATGTGCCTGACGCTGAGTCGCAAGAAAGATCTGCCCAGCAAATCTCTGGGAGGTTGAAGTCGCCCATCACCAAACACTTATTTGCGGACTGGGAGCGAATGAATTCAAGTACCTCTTTGGATACGCTCCCAGGGCTTCTATACACAATTACAACTGTAACCTGAGCCGAGGATGTGCTAATAACAGCCGATAGAGCTTCAACAGTTTTGTCTGCCGACTGAAATAAGCAAGTCTTCAAAACGTCAAGTTTACAGCTCACATAAAGAGCGACGCCCCCTCCCTGTCGGCCAGCAGAGCGATCGCATCTAAATAGTGCGTAGCCAGATAGATGTACTTCACCATCCGTGATGTCCTGAGACAGCCACGTTTCAGTGAATGCGAGTATATCGGGATGAGACCCATCTACAGGCAGACCTAACTCGTACACCTTATTCCTTAGGCTGCGCACATTACTTATCACTACCTGAAGTTTTTCGTTAGATCCAGACCTGGGTCGTGCGCTACCAGAATGGGCAGTATTAGGGCGGAAAAGGACCGCCGGAGGACCACCCGAAAACCCACTAACCGGAGACCTTGTTCACCGGCCGCTCGCCTGCTTTTGAGGTCCTTGATGGCCTCCCTTAGCTTCAGCCTATCGGCTAGCGGAAGGTCCGGCTGAACACTATTTGTAGCTTTCAGCTTAAGCGCAAACCGCATGAGAGCATTGCGTTCCTGCGGGGTAGAGAGTACCACACGAAGTAGCCGCGGTCGCGGGTTTGGTACGTTAACTGGGACGTTCCCCAGTCTAATCAGCTTCCTGACAGTAACGCCTGGAAAACCAGGCGGAAGAAGCTTCGTTACGCACATTTTAAACCATTGAAGGTCGTCCAACATGCGATCAGCAGGAAGGACAGCAGTAGATTCAGCCGCGTTACGGAATATAACGCTACTATCCGTGAAAGAATCGCCACGACGGTGTGTATTAACCCCACGGGTCTTTGATTCGGCACTCGGAGCAGGTGGCTTCACTACTGGTGATGGAACTGTCTTTAGCCCCTCCGATGATGTAGCAACGGCAGCGTATGTTTTTCGCTCCATTGTCGATGTCTTACTTTTGTTAGGGTCATCGATTTCACCGGAAGGCATTATAACAGATTTGGTCTGCTTTTTCTTCTTGATAACAGCAGGGTCCCGTGAGGCCCTTTTGCTTTGAGCAGAATCAAACACACCTCCAAAATATGTCTTCTCGGTGAGAACCAAGATTTCCGGCAACTTCGGCTGACAAGTAGTGCGTGTTGGGATTTTCGCCTTCGCCAATCGTCAGACGGTTTGCCAAGTAACGACACTTGGCTTGTTTCCGGTGCCGAGACAACAACTTCTTGTTTAGCAGAGAACTTACGAGGTTTCCTGGCTCTTCTTCGCTTAAATCGAAGTGACCCTTGAGCCAGCAATTCGGCGTCGATCAGCGTAGGTTTAGACACGACGTCCGAAGCTGCTACATTTTGGTGGTCGGTAGCCACCTGGACCGGTGACATAATGATAGGTGCCACAAGTTGATCATCAGTGTAAGCGATCAAATCTGCTTTGTTTGAGACCGGTAGCCTCGTCATGAGCAGATCAAACCTAAGGCAAAGATCAGAGAGCATCGAGAACGAACGCTCTACATTTCGCAGCCGGGTATCAAGAGATTCATCTCTCGTACGAAAGGCTGTGCGGCCTTGCCGGCGGCTGCAGCAATTGTCGCAACTGAACAGCAACTTTTCGCTAGAGACCAGCGCTGCGTAGTGCTCGGTATTTAGATCCGTACAAAGCTGATGGTACCATCGGTTGCAGACATCGCATTGCATACCGCCTGAATCGTCAGTTACTGGTATATTGCAGCTTGGACCGCCACAAAGTGCGATAACATCAGAATCCGAGCCATCAGGAACAACAGCCTCAGTGCATTGCAAGACCGAGAGAGTGGAAAACAGAGTGATTATAACACGTTTGCAAGAGTAAAACGACCACAAACAAGGCAAAAAGAAGCTGGGTGCAAAAAGGGGTTAAAACTGGGAAAATTACCAGTAATCCCCAAAGACGCTTTGACCAGAGTTGCTTTAATCGATCCAAGATATCTTGGATCAGAGGAAATTTGACAATAGTCAAATTTCGTTTCAAGTGTTTATTCAAACACTGTTTTCCACGTCATTTCAGCTGAAAAGCTCGAGCAGTATGGCGGAACTGTGTGATTGGAGGTAGGAATAACTTGTGAGAGCGCCCTATCCGCCACTTGGAAATAGCGCTCCTTCGGCAGTGTTATCCCGGTACACAGAGTTGCAGGTGATGTGATGTAGATTTGGCGACATTAAACTCATAGTGTAGTTTATTAATGCTTGAGTATGCTTGCTGAAATCCTACGACCTCAGTTGGTAATCAATTTACTAAGTGGTTTAAATGCGTTACGATGGTTGATCATTTTCCCGCCTCACGCGTAGCAGCCATGGTGGATGACTCGTTTGCATTCCGACGTATGCTTAAGGGTCCTTATCTGGACTTCGCATCGGTGAAGAAGGATCTGAAAGAGTTTCAGATTAAAACGGCGACATCCTTTGTTCGTCAGAACGTACAATCTGCGAAGGCGTACGAAAGGGAGACTGGACAGGGGCTACCGGAAGGATGCCCATACCGGTATATTTTGTTTGTATGTGTGCATGGGAGGCGCAGCAATGTTACTGGAAAGCGGTAAGTTCATTGCAATTGCCCCATGATAAGATTACTATAGGTACCGATGTTACAATTGCCTTGCGCGTTTTTCTCTTACGTATAAGGGCGAACGTTGCGAAATTGGGAATGCGTATCTGTGGCATTCACACAGCTTTCAAGTTGGGAAGCCTTGGCTGTATGCGTGTAATCGGAGGCTAACAGAAGATCAGGAGAGGCTGGTGCTTAACTTACTGAGAACGTTTCCTCGGACCCAGGAGATGCGTGCCTTTGTGCGGCAGCCGTAGGACATTCGTTCAACAAGGAGGGATTTGTATGTCATGTGGCGGCTTCATCGTAAGGCCTGTGTCACTGAGGTGGAGGAGGTGACTCAACTGTTGCAAAGAAACGGTGAGGTGAAAATTCTGCATGAGGGTAATCAGATTCGTTGCCTATTTTTCGTACCTTGGCGCATGCTTGAATTGGTGGGCCGATAAGGCGAGGTAAGTTTGGCGGATTCCACGTATCAGATTAATTACGGAGGCTACATCCTGTGGCATTGCATGTTTGTGGACGTCAGCGGCCTCGGTATGAGTTTTTTTTTATGCCCTGTTGCCTAATGAGATGGAGGTAGCTTACGAGGAGGCAGTGAGAGGTATGTTGGAATTGGCCCCGCGGTTGCCGATGCTCGGACTTTGGTGATGGACAAGTGCACCGCGCAAGTGAATGCGTTCCGTAATGCGTACACAAATGCGAACATTGGTTTCTGCCGGGTACACATTATGCGTGACATGCGGCGGCGTTGCTCACACCTTCCGTTGTGCAACGCGGAAGATACGAGAGCTCTATTTAGTATGCTGCGGTCGTTGTTGTACACGTACGACTTCGCTCATTACCATCGGATTATGGAAGCGATATCTCTGCGGAGCGCAGAAATCTTCCAATACCTGCGTCGTACATGGATCCCATGGTGGCTTAGCTGGGCGGCGTATTTGATGGGCCATGTAGTTTTATTTGGATGCGACAGCACCAATCGCATTGAAATTGAGAATAAGCAGCTGAAACTCACTTTGCGTGAACGGTCAACGCTACTTCACCTGTTTCAGGTGTTAGTGCAGCGTGCCAGTAGCATGAATGAGGAGGGAAACACTGCTGGCCAGAGATCAACTTGGTGTATGCGACGTTCAGCACGGTGTCAGCATTGAGGACGTGATTTTGCGCAGGCTCTCGTCCTACGCTTGGCGGCAGTACGCGCGGCACACTGTTCGGGTTCGTATTCGCAGCGTAAACCAAGGCGGTGGTTGTTGGCTGGTGGACGACGAGCGCATTGGTATGCAACGTGTTGTTATCGGAAATGGCAGCGCTTGTGGATGCAGATTTAATCGGCAGTGGCGCATTCCCTGTGCGCACATAATTCACCTGGCGAGCCTGCACGCGTACCAGGAGGAGGATGTGCTTGATGGTTGTCGTTGGGTATTGCCAGCGATAAGTACATCTGCGCCGGTGCTTTCGGAGGATACGGAAGGGACGTTGACGGTGGCGCCGGTGAGATGCCCCAGTGATGTAGTTGTTGACCGGGCGGCGAAAATTCGCATCACTCGGGATACGTTTGCGGCTCTGGAAACGCAGATTCCGAGCATGGGCACCGAGAAGTTCCAGCGCACCATGGGCGTGTTCGCATGTGGGCGGGAGCTGCTCACAAGTCACAGTGATGTTCAGCTTTACGCGCGATCATCGCAGTTAGAACAACTGCAACGGTTATCCTCGGAAAACCTGCCTACCTTCCAAGGAATGCAGCCGTCATCCCCCGCTGCAGCTACCCACGTGACGGCAGGCAATGGTACGCGTAACAGCATGAATTCACCAGAGAGGGACGTCAGCGATGGGATCACATTGGTGTCCCCGGTGGCTGGTGTTTCCCAGTCTCCTTGCGACGACAGCAGGCGTCGCAGACGAAAGTCGCCTTTGTTAACCTGTACGGTTGAGGTGGTGGAAGGCAGCATGACATCACGGGAGTTGACATTTATGACCCTTAAAAGAAGGACATCAGCTCGCCACCGCACATACACATGGGGTACAAAGAGAGACACTGCAGAAGAAGAAGCGGACAGCGCGGTTTGCGCTTTGTGTGAGGAGGAAGAGGACGCGTGCGGGAGCTCGGAGATCGTCGATTGGATAAGTTGTGATGTTTGCTTCCTGTGGTTTCATCAAACGTGCGCTTCATACCATGAAGAAGCGGCATATACATGTGCGCGTTGCTGTGGGTAAGTTTCGTTTCACGTTGTTTAGGTTGCTTTTCCTTGGGGATACACAGAAGTAGTATGAGAATACTGCATGAAGAACCTCTAAAAATGGAAACCCATTTCCAATCGGTAAATTCCCACGGCACTGCCTTTCTTCCCCAACTGCATATGTCCTTGACTATTTTGTGACCTGTGCGACGTTTGGCCTGGATGTTAATCATGGTACGTTGTGTCTTCCAATTACAACGCCGCGCGCTGTGATTGTAAGACACGGATGTGTTCTTATTTAGCTGAGTTTACTTCGGTGTAAACGCAGGTCCTTAAATTGCTGCAAGAACTGGACCGTTCCAAAGCAGCTGCGTCCGATTCCATTCACCGGCAGCTTCTGCAAGAGCTGCCGGTGTAACTGACTGGACCGCTGACGATGGTGTTTCCGAATTCACTTGACAGCTGTACATTAACTTCCGAATGGAAGGATGCTGTCATATGTCCTATCTTAAATAATGAGGACACTAAGCTGTCAGCCAATTATAGGCCCGTTAGTCTGACCAGCGTCGTCGTCAAACTGCTTGCGCAGCTGGTAAAATGTTCGTTGGAAGGTCACTTCAGTAGATGTCATGTTCTCAGTAGTGCACAACATGGATTCCGGAAAGGGTTTTCGTGATGGACGATTATGTTGCTTATTGATGAAGCTTGGGCTGAGGCAGCGGACAATGGCCACCTGTTGGATGTACT
>CALYDF020004530.1:0-17195 GCA_944474145.2 Dicrocoelium dendriticum
GGTGCGCTAGGAGAGAGAAGAGTGACCAGCAATAGAGTTTGGGCTACGACTTCGGTAACTAGTGGATCTTACGGTGGCACATAGTAGATCGGCGAACCATCTGAGCTGTAAAGCAAACAATCCAAATGAATGAATATTGTAAGAAGGGAGCGACTCCCACAGAGCTCCGGATATCCGCAGAGTTAAATGGAGGCCATGGCGACTAACTGCTGCTATGCAGAGATATTGGCTTTGGAAAAGTGTGAACCAGTGGCTGGTGTAGCCATAGTATTAAGACGTTTGTCCACTATTGGATACCTACAGTTTCGCTGAAGGAATCAACATGCGAGCGAAGCTTAAGAGAGACAGACGGCGCAAGAAAATGAGGGTTGGAGAGTCAGGGACTGGCTACTTGTAAGCTATTTGGAGCCAACAATGATTAGCTATTGCCAAGAAGAGTTGACCAGAGTAGGATAACGGCGCGCTAGAAGAGAGATGGATAGCCAGCATTGGAGTTCGGATTAAGCCTTTGGTTACTACTGGATCCTACGGTGGCATATAATAGGTCAACAAAACATCTGAACTGTGACGCCAGCATGCCAACAGGATGAACATTGTAAGAATGGAGCTACTCCTACAGATCTCCGAATATCCACAGAGTTAGATGGAAGCTATGGTGACTAGCTGTTGCTAAGCAGAGATAGTGGCTCTAGAAAAGAATGAATCAGTGGCTGGTGCAACCATAGTATTAAGACGTTTGCCCACTATTTGATACCTACAGTTTCGATGAAGAAGTCAACAGACGAGCGAGGTTTAAGAGAGACATACGGCAGAAGAAAATGAAGGCTGGAGAGTCAAGAAGTGGCTCCTTGTAGGCTACATGGAGCCAACAATGTCTACCTATTGTCAAGAAACATTGAGGTGAGTAAGATGAACGACGGATAATGAAGCGCTAGGAGAGAGAAGAGTGACCAGCAATAGAGTTTGGGCTAAGCCTTCAGTAACTAGTGGATCCTACGGTGGCACATAATAGGTTGGCAAACCATCTGAGCTGTAGAGCAAACATTCCAAGTGAATGAATATTGTAAGAAGGGAGCGACTCCCACAGAGCTCCGGATATCCGCAGAGTTAAATGGAGGCTAACTGCTGCTAATCAGAGATATTGGCTCTGGAAAAGAGTGGGCCAGTGGCTGGTGTAGCCATAGTATTAAGACGTTTGTCCACTATTGGATACCTACAGTTTCGATGAAGAAATCAACATGCGAGCAAAGCTTTAGATAGACAGACGGCAGAAGAAAATGAAGGTTGGAGAGTTAGAGAGTGGCTACTTGAAAGCTACATGGAGTCCACAATGACTAACTGCTGTCAAGAGGAGTTGTTGCGAGTGGGACGTACGGCACAAAACGGCGCGCAATTAGAGAGAAGAGTGACCAGCAATATAGTCGGACTAAGCCTTCAGTTACTAGTGGATCCCACGGTGGCACTTAATAGGTCCACAAACCATCTGAGCTGTGACGCAAGCAATCTAAGAGAATGAACATTGTAAGAAAGGAGCGACTCCTACGGAGTGCCGGATATCCGCAGAGTTAGATGGAAGCTATGTCGACTAGCTGCTGCTAAGCAGAGATAGTGGCTCTAGGAAAGAGTGAACCAGTGGCTGGTGTAGCCATAGTATTAAGACGTTTGTCCACTATTGGATACCTACAGTTTCGATGAAGAAATCAACATGCGAGCGTAGCTTAAGAGAGACAGACGGCAAAAGGAAATGAGGGTTGGGGAGTCAGGGAGTGGCTACTTGTAAGCTACATGGAGCCAACAATGACTAGCTACTGTCAAGAGGAGTTGATGCGTGTGGCACGAACGACATATAACGGCGCGCTAGGAGAGTGAAGGGTGACCAGCAATAGAGTTTGGGCTGAGCCTTCAGTTACTAGTGGATCCTACGGTGGCGCATAATAGATCAACAAACCGGCTGAGCTGTGACGCAAGCAATCCAAGAGAATGAATATAGCAGGAAAGGAGCGACTCCTACAGAGCTCCGGATATCCGCAGAGTTAAGTTGAAGCTATGGCAACTGGCTGCTGCTAAGCAGAGATAGCTGCTTTGGAAAAGAATGAATCGGTGGCTGGTGTATACATGTCATTAAGACGTTTGCCCAATACTGGATACCAACAGTTTCGATGAAGAGATCAACATGCGAGCAAAGCTTTAGATAGACAGAAGGCAGAAGAAAATGAAGGTTGGAGAGTTAAGGAGTGGCTACTTGTAAGCTACAAGGAGTCCACAGTGACTAGCTGCTGTCAAGAGGAGTTGTTGCGAGTGGGACGTACGGCACAAAACGGCGCGCAGGAGAGAGAAGAGTGACCAGCAATATAGTCGGACTAAGCCTTCAGTTACTAGTGGATCCTACAGTGGCACTTAATAGGTCCACAAACCATCTGAGCTGTGACGCAAGCAATCTAAGAGAATGAACATTGTAAGAAAGGAGCGACTCCTACGGAGCGCCGGATATCCGCAGAGTTAAATGGAAGCTATGTCGACTAGCTGTTGCTAAACAGAGACAGTGGCTCTAGAAAAGGATGAATCAGTGGCTGTTGCAGCCATAGCATTAAGACGTTGTCCACTATTGGATGCCTACAGTTTCGATGAAGAAGTCAACATGCGAGCGATGGTTAAGAGAGACATACGGCAGAAAAAAGAAGGCTGGAGAGTAAAGGAGTGCATCCTTGTAAGCTACTTAGAGCCAACAATGCCTAGCTATTGACAAGAAGATTTGACTAGAGTTGGTTAACGGCGCGCTAGGAGAGAGATGATGGCCAGCATTGGAGTTACTAGTGGTTACTAGTGGATCCTACGGTGGCACATAATAGGTAAGCAAACCATCTGGGCTGTTGCGCAAGCAATCTAATAGAATGTATATTGTAAGAAACCAGCGACTCCTACTGATCACCGGATATCCGCAGAGTTAAATGGAAGCTATGGCAGCTAGCTACTGCTAGGCAGAGATAGTGGCTTTAGAAAAGAATGAGTCAGTGGCTGGTGCAGCCATAGTATTAAGACGCTTGCCCAATACTGGATACCTATAGTGTCGATGAAGAAATCAACATCCGAGAGCGAAGCTTAAGAGAGACAGACGGCAAAAGATAATGAAGGTTGGAGAGTCAGGGAGTGCCTACTTGTAAGCTACATGGAGTCAACAATGACTAGCTGCTGTCAAGAGGAGTTGACGAGAGTAGGCCGAACGACGCATAACGGCGCGCTAGGAGAGTGAAGGGTGACCAGCAATAGAGTTTGGGCTGAGCCTTCAGTTACTATTGGATCCTACGGTGGCTCATAATAGATCAACAAACCGGCTGAGCTGTGACGCAAGCAATCCAAGAGGATGAACATTGTAAGAAAGGAGCGACTCTTACAGAGCTTTGGGTATCTGCAGAGTTAAATGGAAGCTACGGCGACTAGCTGCTGCTAAGCAGAGATAGTGGCTCTAGGAAAGAATGAATCAGTGGCAGTTGTACCCATAACATTAAGACGTTTGTCCACTATTGGATGCCTACAGTTTCGATGAAGAAGTCAACATGCGAGCGATGTTTACGAGAGACATACGGCAGAAAAAATGAAGGCTGGAGAGTCAAGAAGTGGCTCCTTGTAGGCTACATGGAGCCAACAATGTCTAGCTGTTGTCAAGAAAAGTTTACGCGAGTAAGATGAACGATGGATAATGGCGCGCTAGGAGAGAGATGAAAGGCCAGCATTGGAGTTCGGATTAAGCCTTCAGTTACTAGTGGATCCTACGGTGGTAAATAATAGGTCAACAAACCTTTGAGCTGTGAAGCAAACAATCCATGTGAATGAACATTGTAAGAAGGGGGCGAGCTCCAGATATCCGCAGAGTTAAATGGGGGCTATGGTGACTAGCTTGTAGCAGTCTGGAGATTCCCCGGTTTGCTTGTGTAAAATTCTAACCAAAATTCTTTAATTGTACACTTCGGCAACCGGTGTGGTTTGTTGAACTGCTTGCTGAGTTCGAATGCTTTACTTGCTCATCGCCATTTTTGCTTGGCGCTCGCTTCGGTTGCAACGCGCGACTGCTCTGTGTGCTGTGCTTGATCCGTTCCCCTAGCTAGAGCGTCCACGGTGTCGTTCATTTATAGCTAGCTAACAGGGAATCTTTTGCTGAACCAATAAAAGTTTCCCTGCAACTCCATCCGTCTTCTGGAATCGCTCTCTGGGCTCCCGGAATAGGCAACCCTCTAAATTGGTGACCCCGAATCCGGATCAACCTCAACGCCGGATATTTCGAACTTTTCTCCGGTGAGCTCGTTCCATTTATTTTTCATATTTTCCGGTTTTATTTTTGCATACGGTAGCCTATTTTTTGCGTCATATTTTTCAAGCCATGGAATCTGTAGACCATAAGGTAGAGTCTCTACTAAGCGCTGTAACTCTCTCAGTTCCACCTTTTTGGGACATGGATCCTGTTTTATGGTTCGCTCTTCTTGAGGCCGAGTTTTATAACCACAGGATCACTTCCGACTACGCGAAGTATTGCAAGCTCCTGTCCTATCTCCCCAAGGAGATATCAATGCAGGTTCGTGACGTCATCATTTCTCAGACCGATAACCGCTATGAGGCTCTGAAGGAGGCCACGATTAGGCGTGTTATGCCCTCTGAGAAAGTTCGCCTGCAGCAGCTTTTCAGGGATCTGCAGCTGGGCGACAAACTGCCCTCAACCCTGCTACGAGAGATGCAGCAACTCCTTGGTTCTTCAACCATGGATGAGACTTTACTTCGCGAACTATGGCTACAACGGCTACCGGAAAACACACAAGCGATTCTCGCTACAGTGAGCTCCGTTCCGCTCACTCAACTAGCAGACTTAGCGGATCGAGTTAATGAACGATCACAGCCACAGGCCAACGCCAGCAAGGTCCATGCCGTCGCGTCCCAGGGCACTTCTATCACTGGCTTACAGTCAACTATAGAAGCCCTGCAAACACAAGTTGCGACACTTAGTCGCCAGGTGCAACAGCTTACTATGACCCGTCGTCGTCCTAGCCGCTCAACATCGCCCTGCAAACGTTCTAAGTCTAGAAACAGGCAAGCTAGCTGTTGGTACCACCAGCGTTTTGGTACTGCAGCTCGTAAATGTGTCAAACCTTGCAGCTTCGCCAAGAAGCAGGGAAACTGCCCGGCCGGTCCGTAACGGCGACGGACGCGACTGGCCAACACCAAAGTCGCCTCATCCGTGTTAGGTATTTAACTTCCGGCATCGAGTTTCTAGTCGACACTGGTGCCGAAGTTAGCGTCATACCCCGTAGCTCAGATGAGGTCGTCTCACCATCGCCGACCAAGCTGCGTGCCGCCAATGGCACACCAATCGCAACTTTCGGCGAAAAGCTGCTAACGCTCAACTTAGGCCTCCGGCGAACCTTTCGCTGGCCTTTCATAATCGCTGCTGTGCCTTTCGCCATCATAGGCATCGACTTTCTTCAACGCTTCGACCTCATCGTCGACGCTAAAAGGAAGAAGCTTATCGACTCTAGGACACAGCTCAGTGTTATCGGGACTTGCGCCAACGTGGCTGCTATCACTCCCATTCGTGTCCTACCTCAAGCTTCACAGCCTTTTCTAGAACTTTTCACCAAGCACCCTAAACTCGTTCGTGTCCTGAACGAGTTGCCTCCTGTAACGTCAAACGTCACGCATCACATCTGCATTAAGGGCCCACCTGTTTCGGCCCGCCCTCGCCGATTAGCCCCGGACAAGCTCAAAGCTGCTAAGGCGGAATTCGAGCAAATGCTCGAACTGGGAATCATCCGCCCGTCCAAAAGTCTATGGGCATCACCATTACACATGGTACCGAAGAAATCCGGTGACTGGCGCCCTTGTGGTGACTACAGGGCACTTAACAAAGTTACCGTTCCGGATAAATACCCTATTCCGCACATGCACGACTTGACCTCAGCTCTAGCTGGCAAGTCTATCTTCAGCAAAGTCGACTTAGTTCGCGCCTACCATCAGATACCTGTGGCGCCAGACGACATTGCTAAAACAGCAGTCATCACGCCCTTCGGCCTATTCGAGTACCTCAGAATGCCTTTCGGCCTCAGCAACGCTGCCCAAACTTTTCAGCGTTTCATTCATGAGGTAACGCGAGGACTCGAAGGCGTTTATCCTTATCTAGATGACATACTCATCGCCAGCTCTTCTGACGAGGAGCATCTTCGTCACCTCGACGCTCTCTTCCAGCGCTTAACACAGCATGGGGTTACCGTCAACCCCGATAAATGCGAGCTTGGCCAAAGCTCCATCGACTTTCTTGGCCACCGCATATCTGCCTCTGGTATCGAAGCCCTGCCAGACAAAATCCAGGCACTGAAGGACTATCCTGCTCCCAGTTCCTTCAAGCAGTTACGCCGATTCCTTGGTCTGGTCAACTATTACAGACGCTTTATACCTAACTGCGCGAGCATTGTTCAACCAATGACTGACTTGCTGCGCGGTAAACAACGCTCTTTTCATTTTACAGACGACGCTAAATTGTCTTTCGAGAAGCTTAAAGACGCTATCTCCAACATAGCGCTTCTCGCCCATCCAGACACATCTGCGCCACTCTCCCTGACGACTGACGCATCAGACACTGCCGTCGGTGCAGTTCTTCAGCAACTCATCGACCATCGATGGATACCTCTAGGTTTCTTCTCAAAGCGCTTACAACCTGCCGAATCGCGATACAGCACCTTCGGTAGGGAACTGTTAGCTATCTACCTAGGTATCCGACATTTCCGTCACTACCTCGAAGGTCGACATTTCACCGTCTTCACCGACCACAAGCCATTGATCTACGCAATCAATGGCGCAACAGACAAGTACTCGCCGCGGGAAACTAGACACCTAGACTACGTTTCTCAGTTTACGACAGACGTACGTCATGTCTCAGGTGCTCTCAATCCCGTCGCGGATGCGCTTTCACGCATTCAGCAGATCAGCTTATCGCCTGGCACAAACATTGAGCTAGCCGCCATGGCTGCTGCCCAACAAGCTGATCCCGACGTAAGCAAGCCACGACGCAACACCACTGAGACGATCACCATTGATCGACTCAAGCCAGCATTCTTCGACAAGTCTGACTCGCCGGTGCAACAAGCACCTTCACAGCCCGTGCCATCACAGCCGGCACCGCAAACGCAGACGAGTCAGCCCGCTCCAGCAGAACCGACGAACACAACCGACAGCACTCCTACCCGCCCTACTCTCAATCGACGCGGTAGGAAACTCAAGCCTCCAGTTCGTTTTTCAGACTTTGTTAGCACTTATTATTTTACGTAGAACGTGCCTTCGAAATTTTCTGCTCTTACTAAACGTTTTTGAAAATCCACAAAAAAAAGACCAAAACGTTTTGAAACTACCAAAAAAGAGCAAAACTTTTTGAAAACCCAAAAACAGCTTTGCACGTTTTTCGCTTAACACTCTTTTGTGTATTGCTATGCATTTATGCTGCTTTTTCATTTGCTTTTCATATACACCCCGTCGGTTGGTTGCCCCTCGGTTTCACTTTCCGCTGGATCTCCGCACGTCAACTGGAAGTTCAACAATCTTCCTGCTCAATTGCCTACGTGAACTTTATTAACTGTCCCCCCCACAAACAGTTTTTTTACCGTTTCGACACCGTAGGGAGGACACGGGTGGGAGCCCGCTAGGGTCCGATTGCATGGTTCTCCCCCAGCAGCTGCATCGGGTTTCACAACCTGGTCTCGCAGAAGGCTGGCCCGCGACGGACAGTCCTCACGTAGATCGAAGGACTGCTTACACAGTCCCTTCTGGGAGA
This sequence comes from Dicrocoelium dendriticum, assembly GCA_944474145.2. NCBI lineage: Eukaryota > Metazoa > Platyhelminthes > Trematoda > Plagiorchiida > Dicrocoeliidae > Dicrocoelium > Dicrocoelium dendriticum. The sequence goes on from CALYDF020004530.1 coordinate 7,808, forward strand.
GGGCTATGTAGCAGTCTGGAGATTCCCCGGTTTGCTTGTGTAAAATTCTAACCAAAATTCTTTAATTGTACACTTAGGCAACCGGTGTGGTTTGTTGAACTGCTTGCTGAGTTCGAATGCTTTACTTGCTCATCGCCATTTTTGCTTGGCGCTCGCTTCGGTTGCAACGCGCGACTGCTCTGTGTGCTGTGCTTGATCCGTTCCCCTAGCTAGAGCGTCCACGGTGTCGTTCATTTATAGCTAGCTAACAGGGAATCTTTTGCTGAACCAATAAAAGTTTCCCTGCAACTCGATCCGTCTTCTGGAATCGCTCTCTGGGCTCCCGGAATAGGCAACCCTCTAAAAGCTGCCGTTAAGCAGAGATAATGGCTCTAGAAAGGAATGAATCAGTGGCTGGTGTAGCCATGTCATTAAGACGTTTGACCATTACTGGATACCTACAGTTTCGATGGAGAAACCAACATGCGGGCGAAGCTTAAGAGAGACAGATGGCAAAAGAGAGAAGAGTGACCAGCAATAGAGTTTGTGCTAAGCCTTCATCTGAGCTGTGACACAAGCAATCCAAGAGGATGAACATTGTAAGAAAGAAGCGACTCCTACAGAGCTCCGGGTATCCGCATAGTTAAATGGAAGCTATGGCGACTAGCTGCTGCTAATCAGAGCTAGTGGCTCTGGAGGAGGATGAATGAGTGGCTGGTGTAGCCATATCATTAAGACCTTTGACCACTATTGGATATCTGTAGTTTCCACGAAGAAGTCAACACGCGAGCGAAGCTTAGAGAGACATACGGCAGAAAAAATGAAGGCTGAAGAGTCAAGAAGTGGCTAATTGCAAGCTACATGGAGCCAACAATGACTAGCTGCTGTCAAGAGGAGGTGACGAGAGTAAGATGCACGATGGATAACGGCGCGGTAGGAGAGAGATGTGGAGTCGGGAAGAGAATAGTGTCGAAGGTAAGAAGAGGCGCTAATAAGTGGTCCGGTCCAGTTTCTAAAAACTCTTCTTCAGGACAGTTTATATTCAGTAGTTTGGAAACTTGTGTGACAGAGAGCTATTTGCTAATAGAGAAGCGGAACTGGTTTATGTTCATGGATGCCCTTATTGCTGCGCATGAACGACTTACACCGCAAGGTATGCTCAGCTGTCAGAAGCCGCCCTTCAACGACAACCAAGGACATGCGAGCCGTTATCGCGCTTGAACAGGCGAACCAACCTTGCTGGTATTGCCAGACGTTCGGCTAACTTGTTCAACGTCGTGACCTTAATCCTCCTATTATGCCAAGAAGACCCCTAGGTGGGTCTACAGTTTAATGTTAACGTTTGGTTATAATTTAGTATTCCAACAGTTTGCTGCGACGGCAACTATAAACGGGTGTTACCTTAGCTTTCTAATTGACTCTGGAACATAAGGTTCCTTTCTATGACTTGAAATAACAAAATGTCCTTCGAATAATCGCACCGGTTTCCAACGACAGCCTATGCTAGTCCTTACTATTGAAGCAGCATTGCCTGACGAATTTAGTATAACGGTCTAGGTTTGTTTGGAATATGTGACTGTTTTCCACTAGCTTATAGTCTGTCGGAAGTTGAGCTGGGGGCAACTTTAGGAATGGATTGGTTGACACAACTTGCAAAAGTCATCCACCTATCAGGCTTGACGGTGCAGTCTAAACTCGCAGATGAAAGCATAAGCCTAGAGCTAACGTGCAACTTTATTGTTCATTTAAGACTTCTTTTCTGGTACAATCTCAGTTTGAGTAAGCAGCTATCGAACCACTACTGCTTGACAAGACTGCATGTAAAGGGCAGAAAACTCACCTCTACTCCCTTTTTCGGGAATATGGGGACCTCTGTAGCAGCGAACACTTAGGCCGCACTAGTGCCATTCAGCATGGGCTCGAAACGGAGACGCATCACCCTGTTGGCCAACCCATCCGGAGACTTTCCATGTATTGCCAGTCTCAGTTAGACGAGATGACCAGTGGCATGCTCGATAAGCATGTTATTCACTCATCTACCTCACCATGGGCTTCTCTAAGCGCTCTTGTTAGAAAGCACGATGAAAGTTTACGCCCGCGTGTAGACTACCGCAAGCCAAACGAAGTGATATTTAAGGATTCCCTCCCGCTCCCTGGCATGGATGCCACCATTGATGCTCTCCACGGCGCACGCTGTTCACTACGTTAAACCTGGCCGCGGGCTAATGGCAAGTGATCGTCCGACAAACTGATCGAGAAAACATAGTATTTATTTGTCTTCCGACTTGTATGCGTTTGAGACGATGTCTTTGAGGTTGGCAAATGCACCAACGACGTTTCAGCGACTAATGCAGGAGAATTTGAGGACCTGTGTCACACGAATGCCTCATTTATTTGGACGATAGCTTAATATACGGGAGTTCAATCGAAGTAAATAATTGTCGGCTGCGCATAAGTTTCGCAAGGTTGCGACAGGCGGAGCTAAACTTAGAAGGCGCAAAATGTCGGTTTCCGCTTAATATGGTTAAATTTTTGGTACGTCATCACACCCAAGCGTATCCGTACCGAGCCGGACTAATGTGATAAGCTAAAGGCCTTGCCACAGCCTCGAGAGCTTAAACAGTTAGGAAGCATTTTGGGCCGTCGTCTTACAACCGGAACTATATCCGTCAGTTTGCGACAATTTTAACGCCTTTACACCGATTCACCAAAAAAGGGCATCATGATAACTGGGCAGAGGAATAAACTTGATCGTTCCTAATATTGAAGGAACCTCCTTCGTCAACGCCAGTGACGGCACACCCTAATAACTGTAAGAATGCAAGTACATTCGTACCAGATACAGACGCCCGTGGTGACGCTATGGAGGCTGTGTTAATGGAAGGAACATCAGCGGGTGCGTTGCTAATCGCCCATGCAAGTCGGCAGTTAGATAAAGGTGCTAGACGGTATAGCACGGCAAGACGCGAACTACTTGCTCTCGTTAAGGTTTGGTAATATTTTCGCCCTTATCTATTGGGGAAGCCGTTCGTTCGTTGGACAGATCACCCATTCCTCCAGTGGCCTCGCAATTTCGTAACCCAGATGGTCAGGCCGCACACTGGCTAGAAGGATATGACTTTACTTGCGAGCATTGACCCGGAAAGCGGCGTTTCAAAGCGGACGCACTAGCAGGTGTAACGGTATCTGAGGAGGTTAATGCAGCCTTGGTGGACGTTGACAACAACGCAGTGTTGGCTCAAGAGCAGACAGAAGCCCTTATATAGCTAACGTTTAAGAAGCCAACTACGGTTTTCCAAGCCTTCCGGCACTAAGGTGTAGTCGCCGTCGCCGGAAGCGCAAGCACTTTGGGGACACTAGTGTGGCCTAAAAATCGTCGCGGTACCTTTATACCGTATGAATAATTCAGAACCCAAGTTTCTCACACCGAGGACAAGAATGACAAGTTTGGTGCAAAGGAACCATCAGCAGCTGGGTCACGCTGAGCAGCTAAGGACTGCGGTTGCAGTACGTCAGCGCTACGGGTGGCCTAGCACTCATCAGGACATGTTAAGGCTTCCCACCAAGCCTGAGGTATGCGCTGCTGCCAAACCCAGAAACCATACAACCCGAGCTCCTTAGATACCGGTAGTCAACCCATCTCCTGGCAAATGCGCTGGCTTTGATCTTTTGCGTGCTCTCCGGGTAACAAGGAGTGGAAACCGCCACATCCTAGTTTTAGTGGATGACTTCACCAAGTGGAGTTAAGTCGTGCCAATAAAACATCCGAACGCACGCGCGGTTGTCTTTGCGTTCGTCAACTAGTGGGTTTCTCTTTAGAGTGCACCTTTACCACTTCATTCCGATCAAGGCACTGTCTCTGCTACTCAACTAGTGCACGACGACTGTCAGCGGCCATCGCTTAGAACAAAGCGCCCTACACCAAAACCTCAGCAGGTCGATGGCCCTGCTCAGCGCACTGATCGCGCGATGGAGGGAGTATTCCAATATTTCTTGGAGGAAAAACATATAAGCGATGGGACGAAATACTACCTCAAAGAGCGGCTGCGTACGGGCCTTCGCATAAAATAACATAGGATACTTTCCGGCGTGCATAATTCATAATCAGCAACTTCGCCTAATTCTTGTATTTATGTCAACTATCCCTCCGGTAGCGGCATCCTCTCTTTCGGACTATGTACACGAGTTGCGTGCATGACTTTGGTCGGCACGTTGCGTATGCTAGAACACATGAGAAATTTCGCGGCATCAAGAGAGAGTAAGTTATGCCAGGCGTACCATGGGACCTGAATACCATGTTGGCGATCGTGCGGTTGCACAGACCGAAACCTCCCATATGCACGTCAGGCAACTTGCGCGTTTACTGGCTAGAGTCGTAGGAAATAGTGCTAGTTTGCTCCCTCACATGGTACAAGATGCTTCGCGTCTCGAACCCCAATGCGGACACTTTAGCTGTCCATGACAATTGGGTAAAGCCGTTGATGGCATCCACTAGTCCACCGGAGACAAAAAACTTGTTCCGCCTGGGTGCCTGCCGGTAGTCGAGCAGACGGTGGGGGTACCTCTGAAGGCGGGGAGACTGTTGTTCTTGAAGTTGAGGCCATGAGAACAGGGCCTTCGAGGAACGAGGGTGGAGTAACGGAACCGAAACCGCGCCGAGGTCTTTGAAGGAACCGCTGCGATTACTAAGGATGTACTTAATTACACTTTTTACGAAACGAGACACGCCAGTACAAGCTTGGTCAAGTGTTCGACAGAACCACAGAAACACTAAAAGTGTGTGCACACCACTCGACAAAGATAGTTGTTGGCGAAATACATGGCTCAAAAATTGTTCACCCATTTGCACAGGAACGATGCAGGAATGACAGGCATTCTCGTTGCTGTTCAAGAGAAATTTGGCGCCGAAGCGCTCTGAGAGCACTGTGTTTCGCTTACGACAACGTCGCGTGGGGTTTGAATGTCTCCGGAGATTGCTCTTCGTTTTTCAGTAGGCGTGGATGTCCGATAGAAGGTTTGCTAAACAAGTTTTACTTGCAAATATCGGAAATTGAGATCAATCTCCGTGTGAAGCTGTGGGCAGTTTTTTTTTCGGAGCCAGTCACATATGCCACGTCGCAGTGTCGTTAACCAAACATTTGTGTCTTTTTAGAGGGAAAACGCTTGCCAGGCGGTAACCCATCACTTCCTGGAACATTGTCATTGACCCAATGTTAACTAGCATTGAGATACCTGTAACGCTGTTTTAGGGCCAATATTCTGAACAGCTAATCCAAGTCATGATACACCAACATGGTATTCAGGTCCCAAACTACGCCTGGCATAACTTACTCTCTCTTGATGCCGCGCAATTTCTCATTTGTTCTTGCATACGCAAAATGCCGACCAAAGTCATGCACGCAACTCGTGTACATAGTCCGAAATAGAGGACGCCCATACCGTTGCGATAGTTGACATCAATGCAAGAATTACGCGAAGTTGCTGATTATGAATTATGCACGCCGGAAAGTATCCTATTTTATTTTATGCGAAGGCCCGTACGCAGCCGCTCTTTGAGGTAGTATTTCGTCCCATCGCTTATATGTTTTTCCTCCAAGAAATATTGGAATACTTCCCTCCATCGCGCGATCAGTTGCGCTGAGCAGGGCCATCGACCTGCTGAGGTTTTGGTGTAGAGCGCTTTGTTCTAAGCGATGGCCGCTGACAGTCGTCGTGCACTAGTTGAGTAGCAGAGGACAGTTGCCTTGATCGGAATGAAGTGGTAAAGGTGCACTCTAAAGAGAAACCCACTAGGTTGACGAACGCAAAGACAACCGCGCGTGCGTTCGGATGGTTTTTATTGGCACGACTTAACTCCACTTGGTGAAAGTCATCCACTAAAACTAGGATGTGGCGGTTTCCACTCCTTGTTTACCCGGAGAGCACGCAAAAGATCAAAGCCAGCGCCATTGCCAGGAGATGGGTTGACTACCGGTATCTAAGGAGCTCGGGTTGTATGGTTTCTGGGTTTGGCAGCAGCGCATACTCAGGCTTGGTGGAAGCGCTTAAACATGTCCTGATGAGTGCTAGGCCACCCGTAGCGCTGACGTACTGCAACCCGCAGTCCTTAGCTGCTCAGCGTGACCCAGCTGCTGATGGTTCCTTTGCAGCCAAACTTGGTCATTCTTGTCCTCGGTGTGGAGAAACTTGGGTTCTGACTTATCCATACGGTATAATGGTACCGCAACGATTTTTAGGCCACACTAGTGTCCCCAAAGTGCTTGCGCTTCCGGCGACGGCGACTACACCTTAGTGCCGGAAGGCTTGGAAAACCGTAGTTGGCTTCTTAAAGGTTAGCTATATATGGGCTTCTGTTTGCTCTTGAGCCAACACTGCGTTGTTGTCAACGTCCACAAAGACTGCATTGACCTCATCAGATACCGTTACACTTGCTAGTGCGTCCGCTTTGAAACGCCGCTTTCCGGGTCAATGCTCGCAAGTAAAGTCATATCCCTCTAGCCAGCATGCGACCTGACTCTCTGGGTTACGAAATTGCGAAGCCACTGGAGGAATGGGTGATCTGTCCAACGAACGAACGGCTTCCCCAATAGGATAAGGGCGAAATATTACCAAACCTTAACGAGAGCAAGTAGTTCGCGTCCTTGCCGTGCTATACTCGGCCTCAGGCACCTTTATCTAACTGCCGACTTGCATTGGGCGATTAGCAACGCACCCGCTGATGTTCCTTCCATTAACACAGCCTCCATAGCGTCACCACGGGCGTCTGTATCTGGTACGAATGTACTTGCATTCTTACAGTTATTAGGGTGTGCCGTCACTGGCGTTGACGAAGGAGGTTCCTTCAATATTAGGAACGATCAAGTTTATTCCTCTGCCCAGTTATCATGATGCCCTTTTTTGGTGAATCGGTGGTAAAGGCGTTTAAAATTGTCGCAAACTGACGGATATAGTTCCGGTTGTAAGACGACGGCCCAAAATGCTTCCTAACTGTTTAAGCTCTCGAGGCTTGTGGCAAGGCCTTTAGCTTATCACATTAGTCCGGCTCGGTACGGATACGCTTGGGTGTGATGACGTACCAAAAATTTAACCTATATTAAAGCGGAAACCGACATTTTGCGCCTTCTAAGTTTAGCTCCGCCTGTCGCAACCTTGCGAAACTTATGCGCAGCCGACAATATTTACTTCGATTGAAACTCCCGTATATTAAGCTATCGTCCAAATAAATGAGGCATTCGTGTGACACAGGTCCTCAAATTCTCCTGCATTAGTCGCTGAAACGTCGTTGGAGGTGCATTTGCCAACCTCAAAGACATCGTCTCAAACGCATACAAGTCGGAAGACAAATAAATACTATGTTTTTCTCGATCAGTTTGTCGGACGATCACTTGCCAATTAGCCAGCGGCCAGGTTTAACGTAGTGAACAGCGGGTGCGCCGCTGGGGAGAGGCAATCAATGGTGGCATCCATGGCCAGGGAGGCCGGGAGGGAATCCTTTAAATATCTACTCTCGTTTGGCTTGCGTCTGTCTACACCCGGGCGCGTAAACCTTTCATCGTGCTTCTCTAACAAGAGCGATTAGAGAAGCCCCATGGTGAGGTAGATGAGTGAATAACATGCTTCTATCTGAGCATTGCCACTGGTCCATCTCGTGGTCTAACTGAGACTGCAATACATGGGAAAGTCTCCGGATGGGATTGGCCAACAGGGGTGATGCGTCTCCGTTTCCGGAGCCATGCTGAATTGGCACTAGTGCGGCCTAAGTGTTCGCTGCTACAGAGGTCCCCATATTCCCGAAAAAAGGGAGTAGAGGTGAGTTTTCTGCCCTTTACATGCAGTCTTGTCAAGCAGTAGTGGTTCGATAGCTGCTTACTCAAACTGAGATTTGTACCAGAAAAGAAGTCTTAAATGAACAATAAAGTTGCACGTTAGCTCTAGGCTTATGCTTTCATCTGCGAGGTTAGACTGCACCGTCAAGCCTGATAGGTGGATGACTTTTGCAAGTTGTGTCAACCAATCCATCCCTAAAGTTTCCCCCAGCTCAACTTCCGACAGACTATAAGCTAGTAGAAAAACAGTCACATATTCCAAACAAACCTAGACCGTTATACTAAATTCGTCAGGCAATGCTGCTTCAATAGTAAGGACTAGCATAGGCTGTCGTTGGAAACCGGTGCGATTATTCGAAGGACATTTTGTTATTTCAAGTCATAGAAAGGAACCTTATGTTCCAGAGTCAATTAGAAAGCTAAGGTAACACCCGTTAATATTTTCCGTTGCAGTAAATCGTTAGAATGCTAAATTATAACCAAAGGTTAACAGTAAACTATAGACCTACCTAGTGGTTTTCTTGGCATAATAGGAGGATTAAGCTCACAACGTTGAACAAGTTAGCCGAACGTCTGGCAATACCAGCAAGGTTGGTTCGCCTGTTCAAGGGCGATAACGGCGCGCATGTCCTTGGTTGTCTTTGAAGAGCGACTTTTGACCGCTGAGCATACCTTGCGGTCCAAGTCTTTCATGCGCAACAGTTGCATGGCTTTGTGAGTCCGATCGTCGTCAAGGGCTTCGGAAAAGTTGAATGGAAGGCGTCTTAAAAGCGCTTGCAAGAAATACATCACGAATTCCCGTGAACACAGAGAACACAACCATTTTCTCTGGCTTTTAAATAAATATATAGTGTATTCTCGCTAGCAACGAGGCACGCCGCATAAGACAGGATCAGTTTTCCAGACAGTGTGTTGCAGTAGGCACTTTGTACTGCATGCATAAATGGGGAAATACACTGGAGGGAAACATCAAGTGTGAAGTGGCGAGTATTCGGGTCATTGTGGATGTTAGCAACGTTGGGAAATCTGTAGGCTATGACACCATTATGATCGATAATTGTGTAGAAGCTAGTATGTGATCTAGTAACATACTGCATTTATGTGTCCGTATATACGTACGAGTATGCATTAGAGGGCATTATGAGTGAAATTTTGAACGTGGCATTTCGTGACTTTGTTTGCTATTTTCGCCATCGCATGAATAGATCAATGGCTCTCTCCGAATTGGATGATGTTTGTGGGGTAAGGATCTTCCGGAAGAAGAAGAGTGAGTGACGTCATTTAGTGGCGAGTCACATTCGCCAAGTCGCAGTGTTGTTAAACGGAACATTGTGTACATATATAGGGGAACGCGCACCAGACATAAAACAAGCAGGTCCCGAAATATCAAGCGTACGAATGCACAAAAACAGGCCACTACCCGGCGTGCATAATGCATGATCAGCAACTTCGCCTAATTCTTGTATTTATGTCAACTATCCCTCCGGTAGCGGCATCCTCTCTTTCGGACTATGTACACGAGTTGCGTGCATGACTTTGGTCGGCACGTTGCGTATGCAAGAACACATGAGAAATTTCGCGGC
>CALYDF020004531.1:0-17144 GCA_944474145.2 Dicrocoelium dendriticum
ACAGCTCCGTCAAACAGCAGGTTTGACAAGTATCGGTTGGTTCGAAATGAGTGCAAGCTACATCATAGGTTGGCCCGGCTTCAGTATGAAAAGGGCTTAGCTAATACTGCTTCAAAAAATCCCAAGAGATTCTTTGCCTACGTTAAACGACGCTGTAGTGCAAACTCGCCCATACCACCATTGCTTCGAGGAGATGGGACCCATGCCTATAGCGACTATGACAAGGCATTCGTGCTTGGTAAGCAGTACTCAAGCGTCTTTGTCCGCGAGACAAATACGCCATGCAAAGAGTTAGCTCCAAGGTCCCTGAGGACTGTTGTCTGGATGAAATTCCTGTAACGGAGTCCCAAGTTCTCCGGTTGCTAAAAGAGGTGAACCCAACTAAGGCTTCTGGGCCAGATTCTGTTCATCCAAAATTGTTGCACGAATTGGCAGGGGAACTCAGTGGACCTCTGACTTGTGTGTTTCAGAAGTCACTCAACAGCTGTATCTTGCCTACCGAATGGAAGGAGGCTGTTGTCTGCCCGCTTTTCAAGTGCGGTGACAAAGACCTACCTGCTAATTACAGGCCTGTCAGCTTGACTAGCGTGGTCGTTAAGTTACTTGAAAAAATAGTACGAGATACAGTGGAGAACCATTTAAGTAGGTTTAACCTGCTTAGCGTCGAGCAACATGGTTTTCGCAAAGGATTTTCGTGTCAGACGAACTTGCTGGTAGCTCGAGAGTGCTGGGCTGAAGCCGTAGACAGTGGACATGCGGTGGATGTGGTGTTCATTGACTTCGCCAAGGCCTTTGACACTGTCCCCCATTCGCGACTCTCGCTGAAGTTGAGGTCGTATGGAATAGCTGGTCGTGCTCTCCAGTGGGTGTCAGCTTTTCTGGATGGACGGGAACAGTGTATTCGTGTGGGAAGCAGTCTTTCGTTTCGACAGGCTGTGCTTAGCGGCGTTCCGCAAGGCTCTGTCCTAGGTCCGCTGCTGTTCTCAGTCTACGTGAATGACTTGCCGGAGGAGCTTGAGGTACAATCGCTTTTATTTGCTGATGACCTAAAGCTCTGGAATATTGTTGATATCCCTGGAGGTCCTATGGCTCTTCAACGGGCTCTGGATAAACTCTGGGAATGGTCTGTCTTGTGGTTGCTGCCTATAAACCGGGCAAAGTGTTCAGTGCTGCGTATCGGAGCGTCTGATTCCTCCACAAGTTATGTGCTCGATGGGACTGTACTTCCTCACGTGACTCATCAGGTTGATCTAGGTGTCGTCCACTGTTCCACATTACACTCTGGAGACAACTGGAAGAAGGCGGCTAGTAAAGGGTTCCGAATGTTGTGGTTTATCCGTCGTTCTTTTGGGACCCTAACCGCTGATGTGTTTGTGAAGCTCTTCTCAGCGTTTGTGCGACCCCACCTAGAATATTGCGTCCAGGCCTGTCCACCATGCCTTGTCCGGGACAAAATGGCACTAGAAAGGGTGTTGCGTGTCGGTACTAGGTTGGTCAAGGGATTACGAGGGCAAACGTACCCCGAACGCCTACTTAGTTTGGGATGCAGTCAATGCACTATCGAAGGATTAGAGGGGACCTAATCCTAACCTACCGTATTTTGACTGGGAAGGTTGGCCCTGATTTGTCCATGCTATTTAGTCCTGCTAGATTATCTGGTCTCCGCGGGCATTGTATGAAGCTGGACAAACCGCGGTCCGATCGAGTTAGAGCGGAGACACGCTTATCGCGTCGAGTCATCGAGCGCTGGAACCTGCTTCCTGAAAATGTTGTCAAGGAAGCTACGGTTAAGGGGTTTGAGCGTCAACTAGATGCTCTTGGGTGGCAACACGAAACCTTTCCGTTTTCCTGACAAATTCCCATCTTCATACTTCGATTCTATTTTCTTTGCTTTTCCTCGTCATTGGTATTATTCTCTTCTTTTAACTGATTTCCCCTACTCTCTTACCTTCGATTCTCCTTCCTCTCTTACTTACTTCACGTAACTGACACAGCTGGGACAGCTAATGTTAGGAACGTGGGCATTAAATTGGTGGACCAGGGTGTTTTTCGGGTGTTTTCCTTTTAGACCCATCAAGAAGTCGGAGCACCCCTATCAACTCCTGGATCGACGACCCGCTCAAGAAGGAACACTTACGGGATTCATCCTATCGTTCCAGTCCCACATGAATTTGAACTTGAACTTCTTCTAAAGGAAAATATTGCCTGCATGCAACACCTCAGAGGACCTACCTGGGATTCTCACCTGGACACGGCATCAACACAGAACAAGGAGAACACTTGCACCTCGCAATCCTGATACACTGAAGGAAACCCAGAAAACAAAGAAAATCAATACAAGTCACCTGTGTTATCCAACTTCAACAGCTCCAACCGCCAGTGGTGGACTCCAAAAGTGATTACACAAACATGAGAAACAAATTGGCCAAACCTGACTGCGAATATCAACAAAGGTTATCAGTCAGATGCAATCCTGTCAATGTCATAGCACCAATCGGCAGTGTTCCAGCACGTGGTGGGTTTACGTCTGGCAAGCGTTTGCCCTACAAAAAGCCACAAATGTTTGCTTAACAACAACGCGACGTGGCGGATGTGACTCGTCACTCAATAAAGTCACTGCCTTAATCACACATTGACAAGTTGACCGATACCACATTTACAAATTCTATGCAAATAGCTGCTTTCGTACGAACACGCCACACACATTTAATCAGTTGCATGTCAGTATTCTTAAATACTTTTGCAGCTTCTCCCTCATGCTTCGCTCACCTGACTCGCCCTGTGCACACAACCTCCTCTGACTGGTTCCTCACCAACATACTCCACATTAGTGCTCTGATGCTTATCTCTACATCTCGCATTCTGTGGACCTAGGTCTCGTACAACCTTTGGGCCATATGAGCCCACATTACTGACTTCACCTATACTACTCCCGCTCTTGATGCTGCTAAGCATGCTACCATGTACAATATTTCAATATGCTGATCATGCCTAAAAGGCGTGCCTCGCGTTGTCAAGAATAAAATATTTATTTATTTATTTAGTGCCTGGCATACTTCTAATGCTTCGTGCTTACCCTAAGGCCATATTCGCTTAGGTGTCTGACTTGTTGCAGACCGAACACGTTTCTTTACCATATTTAGACCAACAATGTTTAACAGAACGGTGCACAGCAGACTCATCCGTGGGTTTTTCTTCCGCCTTTAACATGGCTTGCTGTTTTTGCTTTCTCAACCCTCCAAACCTTACCATCCTGTACAGTTTGCCTACTTGCCCGAATATTCCTTTCTTGATCCCATCTTGCTCGGACATTTGAATCTCTGCTTGCCACCTAGGTTTTAACTGGTGTAGCCCGCCTCTCCTACTATTATCCGATGGCTTTCAGACTATTAAGAAAAAATTGCGTCAGTTTCGGCAGAAACAATGCACTTTCCATCTACTATACCTCCAGAATTGCTCTGCTAAAAATGTAAGATTTTGTCTCCCGAATCGCTGCTTGTGTCCTCAAATGTCCTCCCCACATCTGCTGGGCCGAATAGTCTCTGCTTTCTGTCTAGTCCGGTTTCATCTGAGCGCTCTCGCCTGTATTTGAACAGCTGCTAGGCGACTGAGATATACTGACTCATGCTTCGCAATTCCGCCGACGTTCCATAATTCGTTGCTTATATTGCTGCACTTCCCTACTCTTTGCTCTAAGGAAATTTCAATCCGACGGTGCGCTGGTTTGTTGAGCCTGGTATCTCGCTCTCACTTCAATCGGCGTACCTGTTGTTTTCAGTTACGTTCGTCTCGATTTGCCTCACATGTGTTCGCTGGTTCATTACTTCGGTTAGACAAATAAGGCTTAAAAGCCTGGGTTACAGCAGTTTCAGCTTGGTACTTTTGTTTTAGCTTTAACCAGGCTTATTATCTTTCGCATCACCTTTCTAAGCCTTATCATCCTGAGCCTATGCTAACCTGCCTGATTACTCTGCTCTTGATCCCGCCTCACCCTGACCTCAGGAATCTACGCGGGCCGCCTTGAATTAGCTCAGTAACCGCTGATTCATCACACCATTTGTCTCCTTGACGTCTGTATGTGGCATTCTCCAAACTTTTTCTCCGACATTTTGTCCTGAATCGCTGGTTGCGTCTTCGAATGTTGCACGCAATGTTGTTGAGCCGCATAGTCACTTCTAGTTGCCTATTGAAGTCATAACTGAGCTTATTTGCTTGGCTTCTACTAGCTGTTAGGCGACTGCGGGTACTGAATTATATTTGGCACGTCCACCAGTCATTTTTTATTCCCCTGCTTTGCAAGCTGTTTTTCTCAATTTTCTTTAAAGCCATTTCAAGGCAATGATAGGCTTTTTGAAACTGCTTGTCCCACTACTGACCGAGCTGGAGCGTAATTTCAAAGCAAATAGTGCATATAAATTTGTTCCATTTGCTTTCGTCCTTATTTACTTTTGTATGGTTACTTGGCTTGCCACTGTCTTATCTTTGTCCTGACTTATCCCCACTTTCTTGCTACTAGTTGTTAAGAAACCATCGCTTGCATAGATTGGTTAGCTGATCACGGAACACAAAATACCGCATATTTTGCTTGAATTTTATGTATCATTTTTGCTATGCTGTTACCTATATGACTTATATAATCACACCACATGATGTCACAGGTTCGCTTGGTAGTCTCCGCTGCTTTCATTTTCTTTACTCTTCTCTTCACTCTCCTGAGGTTTGAAGATATCAACAATAGCTTACCAAGGGTCCCGTCTTATCAGTGGGCCTGCGACCGAATAAACCTACAGAGCTGACAGTGGATCATCTCAGACCTCCAACACACACGCTTTTCTGGTCGACTAACTCTGGTCAACTGGAGCTGGGAGCCATTATCCAGAGGATTGGATCAGCCATGGCCTGCCTGCAAAATGCCTTCAAAACAAAGGCTTACTACAACATACCTAAATCGAGCCACAACTTCCTAACCTGTGATCCCGCCTGTAAGGCGTCCAATCACTCGCTTATGGCTTGTCAGCCATCTCAGGTTGCTCAATCGATAACGAAACTATGATTTACACGGGGTACCAGCTGGGTCGTTTGGGTCTACACCGCTCCAGCCTTGGTTTAGTGGCAGTGCTCCAGGAGGTGGTGGCTTTCTGCTTGGCAAGGGTTCTCCCTGTAAAAAGCCACTGATGTCTGTATAACAGCACTGCGACTAGGCGGATGTGCCTCGTCTCCAACTAAAGTCACGGCCCCATGAGTATCCAACGAACCATGCTCCTACCACGGAAGAGACCTAACCCTTCTCAAACTATCCTTGCGATCGATCACAGCTGCGGTGGAACAGGTTCAAGCTCGTATAACAGATGGACACCTGCACTTCCACACACCTGTAGAATTCACCGCTTCAATTTTCCTGGCGAACTCGCACCATCTCGTATACCTTCCCCGACATTTTGTTGTACATTTGGGATGATTTTACCTACATTGGCATGTCTCGAGTTGCACGAGAATAAATTCCTTTCTTTATTTTTTCAAGCTCGCCGGTCGCGCCAGGTTATTAGACGCTTTAACTTGCTTCCAGAACATGTTGTCAGGGAATGTACGGTTAAGGGTTGCTAGCGTAGTTTACATGCTCTTTCCGTATCAGTCGTCGTACTACCGCGGGTCCTCCGTACAGCATTAATGTAGACAAATTGGCGCTTTTCAGATGAGCAAGGCTTTCTGCTTTACGCTGTTCTTACAGCTATCCAAACCTGGACTAATTAAGGTGACAAATTAAATGGCATGAAAACGAATGCCGCTACATAGAAGATACGACGGAAAATGAAAGCGAAGAGAAAACCATAAAACACTGAAAAATATTTGTGATGACACACTGTCTGTCAAATTTCTATAGTGACTTTCAAGTAAAAAATTATGCTTGCCGGTAAAAACTAAACCGCAATTACAGAGTTTATGTCCCGTTTAAACTGTATTTCAGAACGAGTTTGTAAGTACATGCAAGGGCTTTACATTACATATTTACATTCCCAGGGTTTGCCATGTTACTTATTACAAATCAGTTAACATCATTCTTATCCCACCAATGGTTGGGATGCAAAACAAAAATCGCTTAACCTACACCGTTTTTTTACACTGATGATTCAGGTTGTAATATCGCCACCTGTATTTTTCATACACCGCGTCAGCGTTGGTCGCCACACTTCAGGTAGGTACATTAATTTACTTGCCCTTCACAGCAGCAATGGCACATTACTGATTGCTGCAGCATGTTCCCCCATTTACGTTCGCAATAGTGCACACAAACGGTAATCAACAAGACTCAGTGGACTACCAAACAATATACCTGACGTCAGTCGTATGCGAAACCATGGAACGAATAGTCTAGTGAGTCCTCAAGCTACCTTGTGTGAACATAAACACTATCGCCACTGCTCAACATAGCTTCCGAGAGCACGCTCATGCATCTCTAATTTACCTATCGCCAGGGAAATATGGGCAGAAGCCATAGCTGTCCGAAATCAGCTAGACGTAATATTCATTGACCTCAGTAAAGCCTTTGCGCAAGTTCCACACGTACGACCGCCACATGAACGTCAGGGAATGGGCACTACAAAACTATTCTCTCATAGATTGCCGATTACTTAAGAGGTAGGACAATGTGCATGCAAGTAAACCAAACCTCGTCTGCTCCTGTGCCAATGACTACTGACATTCCCTAGGGAGCAGTGCGTGGACCAGAGCTCTTCAACCTAGACATTAACAATCTGCCGAGTGCACTCCGAAGCGGCTGTTTGATCTACGCGCATGTCTTCAATCTATGGTCAAAGGTATCCAGAATTGAAGCTGCGGACTGCTTACAGCAAGCTTTATAGCAGCTACACGAATGGTCCAACAAGTGGGTACTGCCACTAAACACAGATAAGTGCATTTTCTCCCATTGGGTAGCACATAACCGTACAGTGCATGCCACCTTGACGGGTTTTTCCTCAAGCATACCACTCACGTAAGCGATCTAGGGGTTATCGTGACGTCTAACATTAGAAGTACGCAGGACACTGGTTAGCCGAACAACCTTCTAGTGGTACCAGCAGGGTGGCTCCGATTTACCCCCTTCCCGTAATTAGTTCGGCTGCAGTGTTCAAGGAGGTTGGTCTTTGAATTCTGCTTTCTATCTTCCCGCGCAATAGTTGCAGCATAACCAGCCGATACTGAGTGTTTTGCTTAATGGCGCAACGCTCTGTATTCCTTGTAGATGGTAGCAGGCAACTTATACGGCCATTGCTTTTGTAGAGCATTCCAAAGACACTTTCAGCACATTCACAGTGGCTCCTTGTACATCATTTTTCTCCACTCCCAATGTTATAACATGGGACTTTAACAATGTTTATTTCCACGCCTGTTATTTGCGACCCTGGTTGTCTCTCACCTTCCATTTTCTCCGAGGTCCGGAACTTTTGGGGATATGGGATTGGACCGAGAAACCGATTTTGCCCTGGACAGGACATAGTAACCCAAAAGGACCTACAAATACATGGCTGTACAACAAATGGCCACACCTTTACTCACTACCACGACCGCTGTCCAGTAATGAGAGCTGGACACGATGCCTTCACACGTTTGCGAAATACACATAAACCTGAAAAATCCAGATGCAAGAAACTGACGTTTTTCTAACGCCCACACTCACAAAGACCATGCTTCGTGAAGCGCCCATCCTCCATTGGCTTCAACCATTATGGCCGCCCCGACCAAAATACCTGGTCAGCTAACAGAGGAAATTGAAAGTCATTCGGCTGCGGATAACCGAGTGTGAAAGCAGTTGGCAAGCTGCTTTGCCAGTCTTACCTTGGTGTACAAACGGATTTCTGACAGCGTTCCAGGACGTGGTGGACTTTCACCTGTCAAGCGTTCTCCCTATAAAGATCCACAACTGTCCGCTTAACAACACTGCGACGTGGCGGTTGTGACTCGCCACTGAATAAAGCCACTGCCCACAACGACATACTGAGAAGTCGACTAGAATTATAATGCAATATTTTCCTGACATTTTCAAGGATGAGATACTCCCTGCCTACATGTATCGTGTTCACTATATATTGCCTTGACTATTTACACTACGCACGCTAGAACCCAACGTGTCATCATCCATTGGCGACTTTATTCCTCATGAGTACTTTTATAATTTCCGCAGCCTGTACAACTTTCGGCTTACTGTGGATTACATACATAGAAAAGTGTTTGTTGCGGAACCTATCGCATGTAAATGTTGATCATGCCTGGTTTGGTGTGTCTCGACAACTTCGAGAATAAACTATCTATTTATTTTTAAAACGCCACAACTGTCCGTCTAACAACACTGTGACGTGACGGTTGTGACTCACCACCAACTAAATTCACACACTGTTTATTCGGCCAGCCGCTTCACGTCCACAGCCTTCATGCATACATATAACACTAAAGTCACGTTCAAACACGGTCAACTGGCCGAAACATCTTTACTAATTCCCTAAACACAGTTAAACACGCCCGCATGCCCACTTACACACATTCATCTATCTACATTTGCGACAATCCCATTGTTCCATTGCACATTAACTGCTCACCTTTTGTACTCTCAAAATGATCGCGCATGTGCAGGCTTGCCTTGCTTAGGCGAGAATAAACTTTTAAGTTATTTATTTATAAGATAGTGGCCACTGCAAACAGACTGCTGGGTGCCTTAGGAAGATCATTCGCTCGAATGACTGCTGAGATTTTTCGACCTTTGTGCATTTCGTTGGTTCGTCTAATGTTGGAATATGGCCTACTAGCTATCCATTCGCTTTCCAATATTAAAGGTGCTTTGCTGGAAAAGGTGCAGATACTGCACGGAAAGATGTTCTGTGGCTTAGTGTTCTTCCCTACCCCATTCGCCTCGAGTAGCTAAATCTGTTCTCCCTCGAGCACTGCGGTGGCCGAGGTGATCTCTTCTATTCCAGGTGCATCCTTCAATAGGAATTTGGAAGTGAGGTACAGCAGTTCATCCAGGCCTAACACAGACTGTTTCATACGAGGTCACAAGTGGGAACTATTTAAACGAAGAATACGCAGAATTCGCAACAACGTCACCCTATCCATTAAAGTGGCAAATGCTTAGAACGGCCTACTGGAAGAAGTTTCAGTCGTTTCAGCCGAAGAGAGATTCAGACGGATGCTAGACAAAAGTTCGCTGTAAATGCTGGAACCTTGCGGCTTTCACTGCAACTGCGACAAACAATTGAAGCACGTCGTAATGCAACGACACGCAACCAGTCCAGCATTATACGGTATCGATGGGGCTGACAAGAGTCTTCCCTCCTTCTTTCTACAACAATGACCTCAAAGAACAACCAGGCCATGCTCTGCTAACTTACTGCTATGTCAATTAACTGACCTACCATTTTATGTGCTTCATATGTCGCGCTCAGTTTGTAGAATGTATGCTTCGTTACATAAATTACATTAACACAGACACAAATTTCCTGTACCCCTTGAACACGGTCCTTCAGTTCAGTAACCACAGGCTTACATACTCAATGCGGGGAATAATAAGGTATGCAGTACCTTGCACAACAGACAAAAATGCTTAAATGAAATAATAATTACAGTGGAGTAGTAGGGGAGTCGAATTTTATAGGTAGAAATTCAGCAAAACTGGACTCATTCAGACGGACATAACACGCCCGGAAAACATTGTAGGCGTGTTTCATCCTTTCGGGTATCGTCAGTAGTGCGCATTCCATCGGACCTTGACGTGGCTCGAACCTGCAACTCGACGTTGGCCAGACCGTGGTTGAGACCACTAAGTTACGAAGGAAGCAACGACCATCGTGATAAAGTTACCAGATGTGTTGTCTCTTTTCACTCACTATCCACTCATTTTCTACTGATCTACAAGTTACTGTCTTACAGAGGCCTCGATAGCCCGGCTCACCAAAGGCAGTGCTTCAGGCACTTGAGCCGCACAAGCCTTATCTACTTTAAAAACCACACATCACAAGGCTCGATCGCGGCCGCAACCGTACCAGTGTACGCAGCGCCACTTCACCATATCTCCCTACCGTTTTACATACACCAATCGCGCCGGCGAAACAACTTGCTAAACAAGTCATTTCTAGTCGCAACACCGCTCAATTGCGGTCACATGAGCTTCATATGTCGCGGACGAACCGTACTCGGACGCAGCCGAATGGTTTACTTAATAAGGCGAGTTACCTACCTGCGCCACTGTCGTTTACGCAAGATGACCGCACAAACCAGACTAAAGACGCACCTCATCCAAGGCAGTTCACCTTAGCCCCTACGAATACTACCCCCTTTTTATGGGGCAATGTGGAACACGGCCTGCCTTATTTATATCAACCAATGCAGTTCTATCTAGCGCAACTTTTGCACCTTCTGCAAACAACAGTCTACAGCCAGTCTCAACTTCCCGGCTGCCTTCTACCGACCCACAGTTAGTAGCCTTCAAACATTCTACCTATGAACATTCTCCTGAACAATCCAACGTCATGCCAATTCCGACAGAATGCCTTGCCAGTTACCAGTTCCCACACTACCCATTACTTTATCAGGTCTATATCGAAGTAACTAACACCTACCCATCTTCTCGCCTTGATGCTGTTTATTCACACTCCACTTTCACTCCGGCTCCGGCTTCTGTCTTGAACACACCTAATGGACTGCCCTTATATCCACACCATACCACGCATTTGTTACCCCACATCCTGGGCACCATGTCAATTTTTGCCAAAGCAGATACAGCTGCCCAAAGCTTTCCAGCCTGTGACAACCCCCTTGTGAAACTCGCCGGGACACGACCTGCTACGTCACATTCTTCAAGCACACGCACCCTCACTCGCCAACATCTGCTGACTACCGCACTTGTTGGAGCTGTCCCCATACTAATAGCACCAGTACTCGCTGCCACATCGCCTGATGTATGCAACCCGGGAACTTTAGATTACAGTGCATCGGAAACGCCTCCACTATTGTCTTGTTACGACCCTACTACAGAATCTGACAACCCGATGACGGAACGATGCGAATACCACTCGTACACTTTCCTCCTCCTCAATGTACGATCAAGTAAAAATAAAATGCACCTTCTAGGCCTCTTCATCCTACTGTCAAGCCCGCATATGATGTTGATAACAGAAACACGGCACTCGGCCAACGCTTCTGACGCACCGCTTCACATTCCAGGGTAAACCACTTTCTGTAATAGACGTGCCAGTAAACGTGGTGGTGGGTGCCTAATTTACGTCAAGAACGAGTTTTACGCATCATCTTTCCACACTATTTCTCTTGGCAACTATGAAGACTCAGTCTGGATTAAGACCGTTGGATGTCATCTGGACCTCTTAATAGGCTGTTTATACAATCCACCGCACTCCTGTTGTGCTAGCATTAACAAATTGGTCAGACTCCTTCAGGAAGTCTCATGTCCTCCTGCACGTTCTATGATCATTGCTGGAGACTTCAATATGCCTCATGTTTCTTGGCTCAGTCAGTCGGCCCCACCCAAGTACAGGGCCCTTGCTGACACTATTTTCACTCATGAATGGACACAGCATGTGAATGTACCGACCAGACAATCGAACACACTGGAC
This sequence comes from Dicrocoelium dendriticum, assembly GCA_944474145.2. Lineage (NCBI taxonomy): Eukaryota > Metazoa > Platyhelminthes > Trematoda > Plagiorchiida > Dicrocoeliidae > Dicrocoelium > Dicrocoelium dendriticum. The sequence goes on from CALYDF020004531.1 coordinate 11,619, forward strand.
CTTATATTCACTAACGGTAGCTCGCACGCATGCGCCAGCGTGTTAGACAACATACCAAGCAGCGATCACAAGGCGGTGAAGCTGTCCTTTGTGCTCCCTAAATCCCGCCAACATGCAGTCAAGAAATATGAGATATTTCAGCCCCTCCAGCGCATCAACTGGGACATCTTCTCCTCCCTTCTCTGATCATCACCCTGATACGACTTCTTCCTCTCCGACAACATAGATACTGCGACCAACGTGCTTTACAACAATTTTACCAACTGCTTAGATGTCCTTACTCCAAAGCAGAAGAAGATCAGAAAGCGTCAAACTCTTGATGACGCCTCCACATGCAAACTGACCAGCAGACTCAAGAAAATGCGCTCCCCCCACATCAAGACCAAAAGCTTTCACCTAATCATCCGTATGAAGGAACTGTTAGCCGACTGGAGAAACTCACAAAGTAATGCGCGTACATTAGTAGAGCATTCAGCGCATTGTACTGAAAACAAGGCAAAGTCTCTTATTCGAATACTGAAGCAGCGGGGTGGCAGAAAAGAAATCCCGATTACTACATTAGTGCTTCCTGATAAAAGTATAAGCACTGGTGCGGTTGATCTCTGCCAGTTCATTAACAGACATTTCTTTAACTCCTTCACTACAATGACTTGGCACTGCCAAATACGATTCCCAAGTTTACTGAAGATCAAATTCATACTATTGACTTTGACTTATGCAATATAAACCGAGCACTTTGCTCGTTGAAACTGTCACACTACCCAGGTCCTGACGGTATGCCTTCTTGTATTTTAATACTCGAAGGCCCGGACATTCCAGTCCTTCTCCTCAATGTCTTCAACCTCTCAATGAAGAATGGTCACTACCCGTCTAATTGGAAGCACGCAATCGTCATACCACGACACCAACGAGGCTGTCGCCAAAATATTGACAATTATTGTCCCATTAGTCACACAGCTATTGCTTCTCGACTCATGGAAAGAATAATAAAGGATGCGATGCTTTGCTTTCTGTTGCCACTCAACCTTATTAATAGGTCCCAACACGGGTTCCTGCCAACTAAATCCTGTCAATCCTGCCAGTTTGAATTCTTAAACCACGTGACACACTCCATCGACCTAGGTCAGGCACTGGTCATTGTCTTCCTGGACATGAAACAAGCGTTTGATCCGGTCCCACTCAATGGTTTAATGAAGAAACTAGCAGCATACGGTGTCTCCAACCACTCCTTTCATGGTTTTCCTCCTACCTTTCCAACCAAACGCAGGCAGGGCAACTGGGCGACAGCACATCCAAAAAGGCATCCGTAACCAGCGGAGTATTCCAAGGCAGCGTCCTGGGTCCTCTGCTGTTTTTGCTGTACATTAATGATGTCTTCCAGGTCTTTAAACACGGCACGCGGTACCTTTTTGCCGATGACATAAAAGTTATTTTCCGATTTGACTCTAGCTGTCTACGTAATAGCCTCCCTAGCATTCAAAGCGGTCTCAGTGCTCGCAAAAATGGTGCGATCTATGGAAACTAGAGTTTTCATCAACGAAATACAACGTTCTTTCCTACCGGTGCTCCATGCCCCCAAACTATTAACTCTTAACGGTACACTACTTGATAACAGCCTCACTGTGCGTGACCTCGGTGTACACTATTCCTGCTCATTGATCTTCGCGGAACAAGCAAGATTTAGCTCTACCAAAGCCAGGTCTATCATTGGCTATATACTGAAGTCAATATGCTTGTTAGAGTCTCGACTCATGCTCTATAAGTTGTGTGCCCGGTCTATAGTAGAGTACTGCTTAATCGTTGTTACTAACTCACGTAAATGTGACAGGATGGTTATTGAGAAAGTCCAGCTTTCGTTCACTAAGTGTCTTTTAGGAGCAACTGCGCTCAACTATCAAGCTCGCTGGAAGCAGCTTGGTCTGGAACCGCTTTGGCTGCGACGACTTAAAACCAACCTTGTTTTTCTATATAAGCTAATCAAAATATCGGACTCAAGTGTCGCTAGTTTTTTCAGCCACTTGGCGATACACGTTATCCTCTACGCCATAAGGCACACTCATTTTCACTACCCAACACACGCTGCTCCATACGTTCCAACTTCTTCCTTCATAGATTTGCGCGTGTATGGAATAAGCTACCGGAAGCCGTCAGAACATCTGATAGTATCACGCAATTCTCCACGGTCATAAATAGACTATTAAGCGTCCCCAAAGTAGCAAAGATCCTGGGCATCTGCATCCCCGAGGACGAGCTCTGGGAGAACGGCCCTGATCACATATAGACATACAAATTCTTCAACCAGCAGCCATAAAGCTCCCTTCATCCCGAAGCCGTCCGCTCCTTAGCGCGCTCTTTCCTTTCATTTCTCTTGCAATCGGATGGTAAACTCAGTGCCCTGCATGACCTAGTCTCGTTTGACCAGTCTGACTGCATCCATGACTACGGAGTTGCAAATGGTCGGGGATCTGCAGTCGATTTTAAGTCTAATACACCTTGACAGTCTGCTGGAATCGCTTACACTTATGCAGTTTATTCCGGTCCATTTCTGCTTCCCCTCCCTATTTGTCTTCTCACCTTAACTATACGCTTCAACCTAAACGCGCTGACCAACTTAGTCCTATCTGATCGGCCTCCTGCTCTGCGACCACCGTTAATTCAATGGCCACTACTCTATACACAATTACACGAGTGCCTCGATGTCTTCCCACACCTTATCAGTAAAATACTTCCTATCCTAACCATTTTCCTCTCCTAATCACTCTTTTTGCTCTTAAGACGCGAGCATCGTTGGCTTCTTCAAACCCCAGCAGAAAACTTTTCCATCCTGATCCTGTCATTTGCTGCTGCGTCATCTGTTTTCAATCTCCCTTCAATCGAACTACCAACTCTCAGTGCCACGCAATAACCTAGTTTCAGCTGACCAGTCTGCTTCCCTTTGACTTCTTACAGACTACCGAGATGTTAACGTTCCAGGCTCTGTAGACTCAACGCAATGGCTCTCTCACTGCGACGGCCTGATGCGCTTGTCCACCTTTTATTACTGTAGCCACATCCATCTTTAACTGTCTACCTCTCGACTCACTCCAACTGTCTCACCAAATGAACTTCAGCCTCAATCACAATGCGCCGATTAATCCAGTCTCAGGCTCCTGTGACATTACTGGTCAACGTTCAGTCAGTCTTTAATCGGACGGCCAACCCTCAGCGCTCTGCCCTAATTTAGCCTAATCCGATGAGCCAAATAATCTGAGACTACAGGTTACCGAGATGTTAGCGGTCTAGGCTCGGTCGATTCAAAGCGGTGTTTCCCTCACCTCGACAGCCTGCTGAACTTCTGTGACGTTGCCGACCATTGCTCGGAAAACCGAACGCTCTGCCTCCATTACCTCGAGAGCCACGTTAACTGTCGCACTTCTTCCCCTAAAAGTCTCCTCTCGACTCTGTCCTCCCCTCATCACGCTCTGTCATTTTTCTTCTTCAACCGGAGAGCGAGCTCTACGAGCCCTGCCCTATTATCCTTTTTGATGGCATCCTGACTAGCAAAATGTAGTTTTAGGCTCCGCGTCACCAACACACAAAAGCTCTCACATGCGAGCCTGCCTGACTTGCATTCCTTATATTCATTAACCCTCTTCAATCCCTGACCTGTCCATCTTTGCCGACGCTTTATTTATCTTCAAACCTTACTCTAAATGTACCGACTAATCCAGTCTCGTCTGATCGGTCCCCTGCGCTCCGAGTTCTCTCAGACTGTAGTGACGTTACCGGCATTTATTCGGAAGACGGAACGCTCTGTCCCCAATACCTCATAAGCCTCATGGACTTTTCCACACCTTATAGGTAAACGTCGTCCCATCCGGACCGTCTTTCCCCCTTATGGCGCTCTCTACTTTCATGTCTTCTCTAATCGGACTGCCAACTCACAGTGCCCTGTAATAAACTAGTCTCATCTCACCGGTCCGCTTCTTTGACCTTATCCAGAGCAGCAATATTTAAGCGGCCTAGACTCTGTAGACTCAAAGCTAAGTTGCACTTACGTTGACAGCCTGCTAGACTTGTTCACCCTCTATTTGTATAGGCACCTTCACCTCTAACTTGTCCACCTCTCGACCCACTCCATTTGCCCTCCGAAATTAGCTATTGGACTCAACCTCGTTTAGCCGACTAATTCTGTCTCGTCTGATAGGGTCTCCTGCTCTCCGACTCCTGCCTGACTTGCATACCTTAAATTCATGTAGCCACTTGCATCCCAAACCTGTCCGTCTATGCTGACACTTTACTTATCTTCCCACCTTAACTGTTCGATTTACTCTTAATGTGCCGACTAATCCAGTCTTGTCTGATTGGTCCCTTGCTCTTCGAGTTCACTCAGACTGCTGTGACGTTACCGGCATTTATTCGGAAGACCGAACGCTCTGTTCCCATTTCCTCGCGAGCCCCATGGACTTTTCCACACCTTATACGTAAACCTCTTTCTAGCCGGACCATCTCCTCTCCTTATGGCGCTTCCTACTTTCATCTCTGCCATACTCGGACTTCCAACTCACAGTACCCTGCAACAACCTAGTTTTACTTGACCGGTTTGCACCGTGACCTTTCCAGACAAGCAAGATATATCGATCTAGGCCCTGTAGACTCAAAGCTATGTCTTGCTTACATTGACAGCCCGCTAGACGTGTTTACCCTTTATTAATATAGACACTTCCATCAGTATCCTGTACACACAATATTTCCAATCGGACGACCATCTTTTAGGGCTGTGAAATAACCTAGCCTCAGCTGACCAGTCTACTTCTATGACCTTTCCCAGGTCAGCAACATTTAAACGGTCTAGGCTCTGTATACTCGAAGCTATGTCGCACTTACGTTGACAGCCTGCTAGACTTGTTCACCCTCTATTTAAATAGGCACCTGCAACTCTCGACCCACTCCATTTGTCCTCAAAAATCAATCTCAGTTCGCCGACTAATCCCGCCTCAACTGCTCGGTCTCCCGCTCTCCGACTGTTGTGACGTTACTGGCCATCGTTCAGATGACTGAGCGCTGTCTTTATTCAATGCTTCTTCAATCGGACGTCCAACTCGTTGTGCCATACCCTAATTTAGCCTCATTTGATCAGTGAATCTCACGGGAACTACTACCAGGCTACCGAGAGGTTAGCGGTATAGGTTCCTTCGATCCAAAGCAGTGTCTTCCTCACCTTGATAGCCTGCTGGACTTGTTAACCCTTTGTTAATATAACCACTTCTATCTCTGACCAGTCCATTCGTACTGACTCCATTTATCTTCCCAAATGAACTATAGGACTAAATCACAATGCACCGACAAAATCCAATCTCGGCTGATCGGTCTTCTACTCTCCGACCTTTGTGACGCCGCCGGCTATTGCTCCGAAGGCTGAACGCTCTGTCACCATTACCTCGAGAGCCGCGTTAACTGTCGCACTTCTTAGCCCTAAACGTAAACTCTCGACGCTGTCCTCTCCTTATCGCGCTCTGCCTTTATCTCTTCTTCAACTGGAGAGCG